>PVIU01000966.1:93608-248708 GCA_004026605.1 Ondatra zibethicus
TGTGTGTGTTTCTGTGTGTGAATGTGTCTGTGTGTGTGTGCGTGTGTCTCTGTGTGTGCTGACCCCTGCATGTGCTTTTCTTTCACTGTAACAATGCAGCCAAGTCCTTGCTCAAAATTTTAATACAATAAAAAGTAAAGCATAAGTTAATTATCATGAGTAGCTGGAAGGAATGGGATTTTAGAGCCAAAATTAGTTGCCCAGCTTTGGTTGAATTATTGCTTCTAAGTCTTGTTAGCTGGCTAACATTAGTAGAAGACGTAGGTGGGAAAACAGCACCTGCTGTGTGGGGTGCCACAGGCATCATAAGGTAGTGTATAAGTTTAGCGCAGCCCCTAGTAGGTGTGTGTGACTTCGTGGGAACCAGCACAGCGTCTGACAACAAAGAGCCACTCGGCCATTTCTCCCTCCATTTTTCTCCCCCTCCCTTTCTAACTTTCTTCCTTCACCTTAGAGAAGAAAACTACAGAGACAAAACCGTGTGGCAGAACTGTAATATGTGATACTGACATCTGGGCGCTGGCACAATGAATCTGTTCGTGGGGCACCTGCTTGCTTTGCACACGTGTGGGCTTGAGTGTGAGCCCCAGAAGTCATACACTAATCCCCACACGGTAACTTGCTCTGTAACCTCAGTGCTGAGAGCTGGAGACTGAGGACTCCTGGGCTCACTAGTCAGCCTATCTGTGCAGGAGCTGGGGTCTCCAAAGAGACAAATGACATTTCCATCAGTATGGCGCTTGAGGTTTCTCTCTGGCCTCCACAGACACATACGTGTGCATCATACGAACACACACACATGCACATCATATGTACACACCACATACACACCACACACATTACCACTCCTCTACACCACACACACACATGCATATCATAATACACATACACATGTATGCACATCATACATACACACCACACACACACACACACCACTCCTCTACACCACACACATGCATGCACATCTTACATACACACCACAACACACACATGCATGCATATCATTCACACACACAGAGAGAAAACAAACATGACTCAATGTTCTCTATGATGCTTTACAGACCAATGATAAGATTAGGACCTGGTCAAGGAGAAAATGAAATTGGAAAGGATTGTGCCTAACCCTGACACCATAGTCTAATGACTTAAAATCTGAGATCCATGGACACTTACTCATTAGGATTGACACACATCTGTAGGTCCCGTGGATCAGTTCTCCAGCCATGCCACTTTATGTGGACTTTGGTTTGCCTTGTTGAGTAAGTGGGCCTCAGAATCGGTGGCTTCTCACACTACGATTGCAAACACCCAAGCACCAAGAATTCCAAGTTTTCTTGGGAGTACAGATCCAAACACTTATGATGCTTATTTGGATGTTTCTCTTAATTCTACTAACGGAACATTGCTGCAGAAAGGAGCCCTGTCTCAGTCCTTTGGGGTTGGTGTGCAAGGAGCGCCATCTTGGGAGGTAGGTGTTGGGTAAACACGTATGAGATCTCGGTCAACATAGAGTCTTGTGAACTCCTGATTCTTAATTGGGCATCTGCCATCTATTAGTCCATGGCCAGACACAAATTTAATAAAGTTCTTTTGTTATCTAACTATATATAATTGAGCCTCTGGCTTTTCTGGCCTTATAAGGGAATCATAATGTAGCTGGCACATACAGCTGACTGATGGTTGTACTTCATGAAGCAAACTTCTTTCTCAAGCATTATTTATTTATTTATTTATTTTGGGGGGGGCAGAGAACAACTTTCTGTGGAGTCCATTTTCTTCTTCCACCTTTGTGAGGGTTCCAGGGATTGAGCTCAAGCTCTGTGCAGCTTGAGCTGTGCAGAAGCCCTGTGCAGAAGCCCTGTGCAGAAGCCCTGTGCAGAAGCTCTGTGCAGCTTGAGCTGTACAGAAGCCCTGTGCAGAAGCCCTGTGCAGAAGCCCTGTGCAGAAGCTCTGTGCAGCTTGAGCTGTACAGAAGCGCTGTGCAGAAGCCCTGTGTAGAAGCCCTGTGCAGAAGCCCTGTGCAGAAGCGCTTTGCCTGTTGGGTCATAGTACAAGCCCTTCCTCTGACTGCTGGAAACTGCTCCAATATGACTGTAACCCAAACATAACCATCCTTCCAAAAAACATAAGAAAAGAATTCCTAAGGGAAATACTTGTGAATTTCTCATAGAAAGAGTAGGATGCCTGGAAGGCCTTCCCACCTGCCTCTACATCAGACAATGAAAACTAAGGAGACAATGCTAGAAGCTTCCGTCTTGTTCTCCAGGCCAGTCACTACTAAACTGTCAGGTGCAGGGGACTCAATGGCTCAAGGCTGCTATGAACTTGATTTTTAATAGCCTTTTACTGATTGAAGGTCTCCCAGAAGCCATTACAGTTCAAGAAACACACAGAACTGGCTCCCTCATCAAGAGCATGGAACTTGCCCTGCTGTTATGACCAAGAACCCTGATAGAACTCCAGCTTTGCAGATTGGATTTCTGTCTAAGCCCACAGGGTAGCGGGCATGCCTTCCCTCAAGTCCCAGGAAGGGAAAGACGATGGCATCATTTGATGAGTTTCCTCCCCAATTTACAAGACTACAGCAGAAAGGCGACACCTAGATACAATTCCCAGGCAAACAGAGTGCTGCCCAGGCCTTGCGAGCTCCCCAAAGGATAGTTTAACTCAATGTGCTCGGTGTTTCTGACATCCGGGTTTTGTCCAGTACTCTGTTTCACTCCCTGAGCAGTATCCCTCACGGGGGCAGGATGAGAGTGGGGTGGATGGCCCTGCAGCCTGGGCATTGCCAATGACCTTGTGGCTGAGTATTAACTTGAAGTAGTGGAATTAAAACTGGCTGTTCTTCTGCACTGTCAGGCCTTGCATTGATAAGCACAAAGAAAAGTAAATAAAAAACACCTATTTCAAAACCTCCCCTGCAACCTTTTTGTTTTATGACAAAAGAGAGTTAATTAACATACTTGTGGTAAGCAGCCTTCCCAAACTCATGCTAATTATGTATTCTGTTGACCGTGACTCCAGTCATACCGTAATTGGCTTGCAGTAACATGACATTTCAAATCATCTCTTGAAATTACATCAAAAAGCCAGCCTGTTTTGTTTTGATAGGGGAACAATCAATTTGATAAGTGGTAACACAGCTCATTGTTTCACATTAATTAGACTAATTGCTGCATGTTAGCCTCTGAAATAGACAGAACTTGGAGAAGACAAAGGCTGTGGCCTTTAGCATGCAGTGTGTGCAACGGTTCCACTTGCCTGCACATCCTGGAGATATGCAGAGAGCAGAGCTGGCAGGCAGCCTTGCAGGGAGCTGGGTTTCACAGTGGTGTGGTGCGTTCTGTGGAATATACAGGCTTTCAGTTAGAGCACCTGGGTTCCCACGACCCACAGAGACAGGAGGATGGCCCTGAAGAGAAGCTATTGTCTAGCAATCTCTGCTTAAGATCTCCCAGGCACCCCCTTTCCTTCTAATCCTATGTGCCCTTGGGTTCCTGCTGGAGATGCCCCAGTTGGGGTTCTTTGTAGTATTCTGGATATAAATGCTTTTATTTTTTTTTAAATGTCTTCCACAAAACAAACAGAGTCCAAACAAAACCAAATGCCTAAAAATAGAATTCCTTTTTTTAAATTTCCAATTACAAAAGTAGACTATTTTAATCCACAGAGACAAAGCTGCCTGTCTTTAAAGAGAACTCATTCCTTAGCTCTCCATTTGATAGAGCATACCTCGGATTATTCTCGAGCCTGCCAATTTGGCCAAATTGGACACCGTCATGTTCCTGACAACAGCACATGTCACTCTCAATTGGCAGCCAAGAGCATTGCACTTGTGACCCGCCTGCGCTCTGATGCTCACAGCGGTGGATGCTATCCTGTTACTGGGTGTCTGATGCAATGGAACAGAGATCTTGTCCAAGGAAGAAGCATCTAGCACTTAAAAAAAGAAAGAAAGGATAGAACAGTTGCTCTGGCTCTGAAGCTCTTTGTGGTCTAGTTATCCACTGGGCTCAGAACCTTCTTTGCTCACTGCTGGTTCGGATGAACCAGAGTCTGGTGGGTGGGTGTCGACCCATGTCTTCAGTATTTTACCTGTAAAGTGGGGAATGACTCTACATGCCTGGCCCCACAGTTACCTGTCGCCAAGTTCAGTGAGTTTAGATGGTCTGTTCTCTTCATGGCTCTTGGTTTGACTTTGAGATCAGAGACAAGTTTCAAGCAACTGACCGTGCTATCAGGGAGCACGTCGATTCCTGGGGAATGGAATTCCCACATCCGTGCGTGGTATGGGAAGGACTTTCTCCTCTCCAGTTTCCTCAGCTGCACTGAGAGGCCACGTTGTCTTGAGCAGGAAGGAAGGCAACAGTAGACTAAACAGTTTTCCCATTAGACACACAGCGGCATTACACGCCCCAGAATTGTGAGTATGGTGCCTTGCCGTGGGCGCATGCTTCTTGGGCTTTCCATGGAGTTGGAGAGGGAAGTTGGGAACCTGGCTTAGGAAACGAATGCGAGACATGTAGAGAATGATTGGCTTCTGCACATGAAGGCAGGGATGGGGGAAAGGGCGGTGTACAGACATTCTCACCAAAGGGTGGCGTTTCTGTTCCTCTTTTTATCGCCCCTCAAAGGAACGAACCCTTTGCAAGAACTTGAAAGCACAAATGCGTGCGGCAGATTTAATTTGGTCATTTTGAGGGTGTGTGTGTGTGTGTGTGGTGTAGCAACTAGCAATGAAATGATTGCTCTTACAAGTTAGTAAATCTTCCATAGCCCTTTTAAAAAAACAGGGCTTTCTGATTTAAGTGTGCTAATGTGCTGATTTCCCTAATCCCAGGGTTTATTCAGAAGGCAAAAGGCAAGGGGTGGGGTGTGCCAGGTCTGAGACCCCTTAAAGTGCAGATTCACAACACGTGCAGATTGCCTCAACACAAGCTGGAAGCTACCCTGCATCTTTCTGTGGACCCTGTCTCTTGGGCAGTCAAGTTCCACTCCAGGCAGAGAAAACCATTCCCTGTTAGGAGAGAGTCAATCTCTGGCAAGTTTGGCAGCCAACCAAGGGTCCTTAGGCCTGAATGAGATATCGAGGAGACATGGCTAGCCACAGAGTGGAGGGACTAGATAAATTAATTAATTAAATTGTCAAAGAACTGACAAATTAATCCTCAGTATTTGAATTCAGATCCATTGCTCAGCAACAAGGGGAAAGCAACAGTTGTTTGGTGTGGGGGGGCGGGGCTTGAATGCTTCTCTCTCTCTCTCTCTCTCTCTCTCTCTCTTTCTTTTTCTCAAAAGCATGACTGCAGAATCAGGAGTTAGGTGGAAGGAAAGAAGAATTGACAGATTATTAACCTGTGTTCAATCTTTCTGGCCATTTATTTATTTAATTCCAACTGGCTTTGTCCTGCTTGCCAGGTAACATAGATCCCCTCCAACAAGACACTGCGAAATACAGTCGGTAGACTTGGGTGTAGGAAGCAAATCCTGAGAGCAGGTAATTTCTGCTTAGGAGAAGGGGAAAGAGCTGGGAAAACAGGGTACAAATAAAACAGAAAGACATAAAGCAGGCAAGGTGTTTAAATGGGCACAGTTGTCAGGGCTGTCAGTCACACAGATCATACGGGCCTGTATGAGTATAGCTGACGCCAAAGGCTGGAGAGGCAGCTGGAGCCCAGGGTGTCCTGCTAACCCGTCCCCAGCAAAACAGAGGAAGGGGGATGTACAAGCAGGGCGAAAAGTTTTCAAGAAAGTATTATGTAGTTTTAGTAAATATTCAGACTCCCTGATTATGACTACCAAGTTGATATTTATTTGTGACCCTGGCTATTTTTGCTTCTAAATGGGAACTGTAGCTTTCATTGAGGGCCAGAGATTGCTTGTCTTGCCTTAAGTTGATAATGGGGTGGAGGTGAGGTTGTGTTAGGAACCCACCAGGACCTGAAGACTCACTCTGAGCCTTTGTCTTAAAAACTGTGAATAAAAAGTTTGTAGGAGACATCAGGGGCCACTGTGTGGCCTGGAGATTGAACAACTTAAAATATATATTCCGTTCTCCTGTATAATTTCTCATTCGAGTAAAAGGATTTCTCTTTATAGCTGTGTTGAGTAGAGACAGTTCTGAGAGGACCCCGCTGTTCACACCATATCCCTGCCATTCACACCACATCCCCGCCTTTCACACCACATCCCCGCCCGAGGCCTTATGCAAAGGAATGCAAGGGAGTTGACTAGGATGCTGCCCTGTAGTCCTTCATGCTCCAGGGATGGCACTGTTGCTTTATTTTGCCAGCTGCCGACACTAGAGGCCACACTGGCCTGGATCTCACTAAGTGGTCCAGGTCTTGAACTATGGCAATCCCCTGCCTCTAGGTTTATGGACTTGAACCGCACCACCTGATTCCAGTTTTTCACTCACTACATTGTTAGTACAGACCCTCAAACTGATCTCAAAGAATCTGGTCCTTCATGATCCAGACTAAATCAAGCCCAAGGAAGTGGACTCACCCATGCATAGATTACTAGTGAACATGCCTAGTGACAGAGCTTAGTATAGCATGCACAGAGACAATTGTCTTATCAAGGCTGATAATACTCTAACCCCATATACAAATAGAGTATTTCCCCTCAGTAATGATTTCCCGCTCTTAACTTAGGTTTTGTATTGATAAGTACTTTTAAAAAATGCCTAGATCACACAGTTGCTAAGAAAATTAAATAATTGCAAAGCACCTTGGGTGGTGCTTAGCAAATATAGAGTCCTTTGTGGTCACATTTTCCCTTGATGACTATGCATAACTAAGGACAGGTATAGATAAGCACCCAAAGTTTCCCCGGAATATTCTTAGGGCCTAACTTGTGGATATGCACTGACCCCAGGGGTCTCTGGCCGCATGCCTGTGAGGACTTTCTATCCACAAACTTCTGGAAATGGTTAGTGAGTTTTAGACTAAGGGCCTTACAAGTGTGTGTGTGTGTGAGAGAGACAGAGACAGAGACAGAGAGCCAAATGTATTTGAGAGAGCTTGCCAAATACATTTTTTTCTATTTTCTTTTATTGAAAATAGATTTTTTTATATAATAAATTCTGATTGTCATTTCTCCTCCCACAGTTCCTCTGAGATCCTCCCTACGTCCCCTCCCATCCAAATCCCCAGGGAAACTCCATTGGAGAAAACTAATATTTTACCTGTGAATAGTTCTCAGTTGGAGACAGATTCTGGGTTAGGGATGGGGACCTGTGTCAGTTCTCTGAGGGCTTGGACCACATCTGGCACAGACCCCTGCAGGCCCTGTGACTTCAGACTATGTTGGTCCTGCTGCGCTTAGAAGGCCTTGTTTCCTTGGTGTCCTTCATCTCTTCCAGCTGTTTACATTCTTTCTGCCTCCACTCAGGCAGGGTTCCCTGAGCCCCGAGGAGAGGGATTT
This sequence comes from Ondatra zibethicus, assembly GCA_004026605.1. Classification (NCBI taxonomy): domain Eukaryota; kingdom Metazoa; phylum Chordata; class Mammalia; order Rodentia; family Cricetidae; genus Ondatra; species Ondatra zibethicus. Next base: position 101,037 of record PVIU01000966.1, read on the forward strand.
GATGGGGACTTCCCATTTAGGGCTGAGTGTTTCAAAGTCTCTCACTCTCCATACCTTGTCCAGCTGTGGGTCTCAATATTTGCTCCCATCTGTTGCACGAGGAAACTTCTCTGATGGTGGCTGAGCAAGGCATTGATCTATGAGTATAGCAGAATGTCATTAGGAGTCATTTTCTGGTTACATCCTTCAGCAAGACAGTAGTGTTTGGTTTTATCTTAGACCCCTGGCCTTATCTGGTTTGAGATTCTTAGCCATCAGAGCAATGTTGGAGATGGATTCCATCTCATGGAATTGACCTTAAATCCAATCAGATATTGGTTGGCTACACCCGTACTATTGCACTAGCACTTCTAGCTAGCTGGACTGATATTTGCCTTTCTCGTTTGGTAGAGTGCAGAGTACCTTCCGTACCAAGAACAGTAGTCCATAGGGGTGAAGGCTGTATATAGAAAACCCTACATCGTTTACAATGTATTCAGCCTACACATTATCTAACTGGTCCTCAATATAGCCATTTTTGTTCACATTTCCCTATTGTTTTTAAACTAAATTTGATTTGTGCATCTTAAGCTAACTGTGGCAATGTCGGACAGAGTAACTGGCTAGTCTCCCCTCCCCCCCTGTTTTTGCCCCGTGGAATCCCATTGTGCTCCAGCAACACCATCATTCTTAATCTTCCCTTCTCCCCAAGCACCACTCCCTGGGACCATGAATGTTCACTTTCCTTCTTTCCTACAGTTCCAGTCCCCTGCTTTTCCAAGCAGGAAGCACTTTGGAGGGCTTTCACCACCATCTTGCTATGTACCCATTCGGATGTTACTCCACTTGTGGGGTAGCAAACTTTTTGAAGAGAAAGAAGTACTTAGTATTTTTCAAGCCTTTGGCACCCTACCCTTCTGACATGTAGTCACTATTCAGAGGACACTAGCACAAGATATGAAAAAACTCATGACCAGGACTGTGAAGAGAACCAGTCACTCATTTTGACCTCTTCATTTTATAATTTTTTTTATTTTCTTATGTGGAGTATGTTTGAGTAACAGGATTACTCAGATGTGTGAGATGGGAAAAATAGAATGGTCTTAGAGGAAGGAATTGGCTCCTAAATATAAGAAATTGGCAAATTGGGCTGGAACTGTGACTCAGTGGCATAGAATCTGACTACCACGTGTGAGGCCCTGAATCCTACAGACAGAAATGAAAAATAATCAATAACGTAATTTTTCAAAGTTAAGCAAAGGCTCTGCACAGACCCCTTTTCAACACATGAAAATGGCCATCTTGTGGCTAGGGAGTTGACCAAGTGGGTAAATCACTTGCCACTTGCCATGCAAACATGAGGACTCAAATTCAGCCCCTTGGCACTCATGCAGTAGCCAGCCCGTAATCCCAACCATTGGGAGGCAGAGGTTGGAAGCATTGAAGCACTAGGTCCCTGAAACAAGCCTCTGAGCTAGACTAGCTGCACCAATCAACTCTGGACTCAAGTGAGAAACCCTGCCCTAATATATAAACATATTAATGCCTGACATCAAATCCCAAACTGGTATTAGCAACCCTGTGCTCATCACAGCACCCTTGATAGTCCTCAAGAAATGAAAATAACCTAAATGTCTATCCACGGAGGAGCAGAAAAAGAAAATGTGGTATGCACAGCTTGAGATATTTGTCAGTCTTTAATGACAGAAATGACACACTTGTATGAAGACATAGGTGAACCTTGGTGACAGAGTGCTAAGTCGAATAAGGTAGACACAGAAGCAGGCTTACTTCTGCATGGTTCCAGTTTTCTGAGAAATGTGAAATCATACCATGTATGGAAACAGGAGCAGCAGATGGCGGTACCCAGGGAAGGGAGAGGGAAAATGAGAAGGTGCCAATCAGATATGCCTATAGTTAGTAACGCCATCTTGTCCACGTTAGAATTGTTCATAGGCTTAGATTGGAGTGTGTGTCTCTGTGGGAGAACCCTTGCTAGCATGTGCCAAGGCTTCAGTTTGATCTCTAGTCTCCATGACAAAATCCATTAAGTTGGTAGATTTCATGTTGTTCCCAAGATTTGGGAAATCAAAACAAACAAACAACCTGCGGGTGATGCAAAATCAAATTGTGTGTCATAGAATAAGTGAAATGAAACTCTTTCCTCACCAATTTGTTTTTTATTTACTGTTAAATTCTTCTTTCATGGTCCTGAAGCATGTTTCTTTAACATAGGGCTTAACAAAATTCATGGGTTTATAATCTTTTAACACAGGGTCCCCTGAGAAAACAGAGAACACCATAGGAACGGGGTGGGGGAGGGGAGGTTGAGGACAGAGTGAAGGGGCTAGAATGTAGTAGAGTCTCTTGAGTATGGGCACTTAGCAGCCAGGGGGACTCCCAGCTCCCATTCATCCTCAATGGAGCCTCAGGCCCAAAAGTAATTAAATACCCTTGCTTTGGTATTTTGATTCAAGCAAATGATGCTTCTTTCTTATTAAAATAGAACCCACTCACTAATGACTTGTTATTGAAGAGATGCTTTCACGACCTTTAACAAGCACCCTTTGTCATCTCCTATCCAGAGAAGTGCTTCTGAATCGCCTCAAGTGTTGGTTGAAGTCCTTTAAAAGTGAGCTGTGTTACACAGAGAAACCCTGTCTCAAAAAACCAAACCAAACAAACGTTAGCTGTGTTTTCGTCTTCCTTGTCTCCCCTGTGTTTTGGTGGTCTCAATACTTGACTGTGTAGCTGTATATCAGAGAAGGGCAACTGGGAGAGCCAGCATTGCCCTGGGTGGAGTGTTGGTCTGGGATGATTTTTGCTTCGACCATTGGTGAAGTGATTGGAGCATGAAAGCCAGATGTTAATGGTCTTCCCGAATGGGCTAATAGCTGCGTTGCAAGGTGGTAAATTTTGGCGCAATTATCAGTTTGTTTGTTTTCCGTTTGAATTTACCTGTAATGTTAGCTCATTTTCAACTGAACCTCTGGTCAACCTTTCTTTTCACCAGTTCTCTTTCCTTCTTTAGTTCCTGTTCATTTGATATGCTGAGCTCTTCTCTCGCCTGATTTAATGTTTTCACTTATAAACATGGGGAGGTTTTGAAGGGGATACCCTCTTCTCAAGAATAACATAGCAAGAACTCTCTGTGTTCAGATCACATCTACTGGATTAAATAACTGCAGTTTCCAAACTAAGAAAAAGGCTTATCTGTTCTGATCATGTACAGACATTTGCCCATGTCTTAGTCCCTCCAGAACACAGGATGATGATCGTGCAGAGCATTCTAGTCTGTGATATAGTCTGTTATGTGTCCTGTGTAATCTTGAGATCGTTGGAAATACAAAGGAACATTTCATAAACCATAGAGAGATATTTGGCATTTTCTAAAGAATTCTGGAATCCTTGAACTTTCATATCTTCAGTAGGCCTGACACCAATATCCAGGCGACACCAGGAGACCTGGACATGGTTCTAGGGCTGCATATGTTATAATACAAAATTACCAAAAATGAATCGTTTAAAGTAGTTGTGGATAAAGTCATCCTGCTGAAGGAAGTTCCTGGACTGCTTCCATTTTGGTGCTTGTCTGTATATATGTTGAATGTGTTGTGGGAGGTATTGGTTGAAGCAAAGTTTTGTTCTCTTGTGATCAGAAAAGGTTTTACTGACAGGAAACTCCCACTGTCCTGGCTCTTTTCTGACATTACATATTCCTCATTCCCTTTCCTTAGATCCTTGCTGGGACTGAACAAAGACGTCATTCATGACTCCTATAATCTTATGTTCAGTCTTATTGGATATGGATTAACCTTGGGCCCTGGGAAAGGACCAAAGACTCAGAGGATGTGACTATGTGGCTGTTTTCTTTGTTGTAGATATATTCAGGTGCATGTGCCTGTGCATGCATGTGTATGTGTATTCAAGTAGATGCACATGTGTGTTTATATACATATGTGTATGTATGTGTGGAGTACAGAGGACAATATCTAGTATCCTCTAGGAACATCTAGTTCCTCAGGAGCCATCTGCCTTATTTTTTGGGACAGGATTTCTTCCTGGGACCTGGGACTGACTAGACTAGGTAGACTAGTCAGTTAGTGAATCCCTGTGACCTGACTGCTTGTTTGCTAGAGTTGTAGTCATATATGTACATCATCAGTACACTTGCTTTTTCTGTGTGGGGGAGGATTCTTGGAATCAAACTGGGGTCTTCATGCTTGCAAGACAAGTACTTTATTGAGTCTTGTCCCCAACCAACCAGATCCATTCTTAATGCTTTGAAATTCTCTGTGATGCACAGTCAGACCCCTTTGTCCTTGTTGTAGATATATTCAGGTGAATGTGCCTGTGCATGCATGTGTCACATCAGTCAGGAAGTTATGTTTCTGAGTGGTAGAACATTTACCTAGGACACATGAAGCCGTAGGATCAGTCCCTGGTACTGCAAAGCTAAACCAGACCAACAGGAAAGAGTGGGGACCTTCCGGGGAAGCCTGCTTTGACTCCTTAGCAAAATTGGATGCTAGCATTGTGAGCTTGTGACTCCTCAGGTCATTTGTCCGTTTGAGGTAAAGTTGTTTTTTGTTTTGTTTTGTTTCTTGTTTTTGTTTTCTAAGGCTGGTATAGGACCTGACACACATCAGACAATAAGTTTTTAGAAAGAATGCACGTGTGGAGGAGAGACAGAGGGAGATCTGGAATCAGTTGAGAATCGGGAATCTGAGGTTTATCTTCTGATTTGAAGTGTGACTGTTCTGTGTACGTAGAGGATTGGTGTGAGTGAGTTTGGGAACAAAAGCAACTTTCTGCTGCACAGTGGAGATATTTATCACACACAGCTATGGGGAGGAGGGAGGAAGGGGAGGGACAGGTGAAGTGTATCATGCTGATACACTGACTTTTAGAAGGATGAGATGAAGACACAGCCTGCCTTTGTAGCCATGCTCCCCAAACTTATAATGTTGGTCTAATCATTAGGGGGAAATGGTCTTCACTGAGGAATCCACAGAACACCAGGCCATCTTCTCAGCTCTTAAGACAATCTAACACAAAGGAAACCTGAGAAGGCATGAAAGTCAAGGGAGCCTGGGGAATCATGGCGGGTCAACGGGATGTTGTATTTGAGATGGGGTCCTGGGACAGAGAGAAGGCAGTGGGTGAAAGTTAAAGCAGTATGAGCAAGACCTGAAGTTTAGACAGCGCGTCACCAGTTCATTGTCACAACCAGTGAACCACATATATTCCCCAGAGATGCAGCATGGGCCAATGGGAGAGCTATTATATTCTCAACTTTCCTGTAAGTTTACAGTATTCCAGAAATCCAGTTTATTTCAACCAACTGTGCATGGTAGCAAATACCTGCCACACAGCATTCAGAAGGCTGAGACAGGAAGATCAACACTGTGAGACCAAGATCAAAATGGACTGTATAACACATTCAAGGCCATCCTAGGCTATGGGGCTAACATGTAGACTCATCGGTCACCACAGAAATCATTGTAAGAGGTAGCGCTGAGGTTTTGTGCCTGGGCGACTGGGAAATTAAAGCCATTAATAGAATCGACTGAGAGTCTGGCTTTGAGTATTAGAAACTGTAGACAAGCTGTAGACTCAGACCTCAAGCTTGGGAAAGGGGAGTTAGGGAAGGGTTCGTTCAAGGCTTAACATATTAAGTAAATAGCCTTCTGCCTTTAGGGTAGAGCTCAAATCTTTGAGAGAAAAATCTTCTCAAGTGGTGCAGGAACCAGGCTGACTCTGGAAGAGAAGTCAACTGAACCCAACGCCTTGCTTGCACACTACATTTGGTGCTTTTCTAACCTTTGTCCTCATTTGTGTGCTGTTTCTCTGGAAAAGCACTGACCAAAAACAACCTCAGGAGGGTTTATGTCCTCTTACACATCTAGATAACAGCCCATCCCATGGAAATTGTGGCAGGAGCCAAGGGCAGGAACTAAAGCAGAGGTCACAGACACCACAGAGGCCATGGGGTCATGATGCTTCCTGACTTGCTCTCCATGGCTCACTCAACCTGCTTTCTTATGCAGTCCAAGACCATCTGCCAAAGACTGGTACCACTTACAGTGGGCTGGACTCTCTCATAGCAATTAGCAGCCAAGCCAATTCCCCCACAGACACATCCGTGGACCAGTCTGATCCAGGCAGTTCCTCAGTTGAGTTTCCTTCTTCCAGACAACTCTAGTTTGTGTCTAGCCGACAAAAGTTAATCACAACAACTTTGAAGGAGAGATGATTCTGTCTTGCTGACTTGAGGTCTCTTCTTGAACTGTATCCACAAATCTGTGGCTACAGTTTGGGGAAGACCAATTTTCTTTCCCTGAGGAGGGAAAGCTGAGATCGCCCAGGTTTCTGATCCCTTACATCAGATCTCGTCGTGCACTGTAGGGGAAGCTGTACCCTGGAAATGGTTGTCTCCTTTGCTCATGAACTTGAACTTTGGTGAAACTTGGGGCTGAGCTTAGCCACTGCTTCTCTGCTTTCTCCTGTTTGACTTCACTAACTTTCTCCTCAGGGAAGTCACTGTCTCAAAAATGAGCTTTGTCGGTAGGAAAAAGAAATATGGCAATGGTGGTAAATGCCAGCTTCAAGAAACACATCCCTATGAGGACTCCCTGTGCATGGTACTGAGATTGTTTTAGTCACCTATGTACCATGTTTCCCCTTTAGTTATTGAGGCTGGTGGATTTGGAAGGTCGAGTACACTATGCAGTTGCTCTCATTAACATGCTAGCATTTAATTCCCACCTATAAAGGCTCAGACGGAGTTTGGTCCCTGATTCTCTTGAAGCCTGTTTTATTAAATGAAATATGCCAGGCACTCAGGGACAAGTTCCACATGATCTCACTTGTATGTAGAATATATAAAAGGTGATGTCATAGACACCAAGAGAAGAACCCAGTTAGCAGACTTGGTGTGTATAAGAGGAGGACTGGGGAAAGGTAGCTGGGTGAGTCCCGAATTGTGCTGTGGTGCAGCGTGTGACTGGTCGAATCAGTGATGTGCTGCATACTTCCAGAAATCTAGAAGACCAAGCTGGAGATGTGGCTCGGCAGTTAAGAGCATGCCCTGCTCCTTCAGAGGACCAGAGCTTAGTCCCTGGCACTCTCAGGCAGCTCACAGCCAATAGTAACCAGCTCCCTTCTGGCCTCCATGGGCACCCATACTCAATGTGAATGTGCCCACAACCAGACACATGATCAGAAATAAAATAAATCCTAAAGAAAAGAAAGAAGTCAGAAGAAAGGGGTTTTGATGCTTCTGCCATAAGAACTGGTAGATATTTCAGAACTATGATTCATCTGGTTTGAGGGGTAATAGTAAGTTACCAAGGGCACTTAACTTTAGGTGTGCATTCTGTGAGTCATAGTGTTTCAGACTCTCCTGTCCCCTAAGCCCACGGCCTCTAGGAGTTGATTTCTTCCACACTTACGTCAACCCTTTCCCATCATGCTGTCATGTCTCAGCTCCTGGGCCAAGTTTCAGCTTGCAATCATGAATGCTGAAAAGGCAGGAGGCCAAGCTTCCCTAAAGTGTTCGCTGAACCTCATTGTAAATTTATATTGAACTCTTAATGGTGAGAGCATTAGAAAAATCGGAGTTTCTGAAAGGTGATCTCATTTTAGATTTTCTTTTCCCTTTTCCACATTCTGAGTTAAACCACATTAATTTTTTTAAATGCCTTAGTTAAGCCAGAAGTCTGGGAGTGTAATTGCCATTGAATTTACTTTAATGATTACAAACAGGAAGGAGATAGTCATTCATTCAGAAAATGGTTATTGGATCTGCTGTTGGCCCCAGTCCTTCTGCTCATCCTAGAGGTGAATAAGACATGGCTTCTGTCCTCAAGACCCCTAAACGGGAGAGGAAAACCAAAATGGAAACAGAAACCTGTAAAGAACCTTGTCATCGGCATTAAACCGCATAATAGCTTACCTGAAAACTCAGTGACTTCAAATAAGAAATGCCCAAATCTTGAAGTGTCTGAGAGTCAGGACAGGTGGTTGTGTGTGGTCAGGCTTAGCTGAAAGTCTGCCTGAAATTTCCCTTAAGTTACTAACAACAGACATCCAAAGCTTCCACAGGGCAGGGGGGCTGCTCCCAAGATCCCTTCCATGGCTGGAGGCCTCGGTTCCTTCCCACATAGACCTGTCCATATGGCTGCTTGTTACAAGAGCATCTTGTCTCCCCCTGAACAGGAGCAAATGATTTAAGAAAAAGAGAGAGAGGAGAGGGGGATGCCAGAACAGGAACGAGCAACATTTTTATGATCTAATCCCAGAAGTGATATGTCAATACCTCTGAATTATTCTTTTGGTTCCAGAGATGACCCCTAGTACAGTCTTGGAAGGAACTCTGTGCAACAAGGGAAGGAAGAAACAGAGGAGCTCATTGGGAGGAAATTTGAAAGCTATAAGAGTCTAGCATCCAGATAGTATGCTGTCTGCTCACTTTCTAAGCCCGGCACTGAAGAAATGTGGTCAACAAAAGATCCAGATATTAGTCAAGGTATTATTGCAGATGCAGGGGCAAAGAGAGCCTACGACAGGGGTGGGGATGACTACAGGGACAGAGGGTCCTCTGTTCAGAAGAGGGAGGGCAGCTGCACTAATGACCTCACAGTAGCCGTGACAACATCACCAAGACACATGCAAACTCAAGCTAGATCTAGTTCCAACATGGAGACAGGAGGTGGGCATGAAGTTCTGCCCTGAAGCACGGATGGGGTAGCAGGTGATGGATGTGGTAGATGAAGGTAGGGTCAGTTTTCTTTAAGAGTGTAGCTCTTGCTAGGTTGCCCGTGTTCCAGTGGAGGGCCACGCATCCAAGAATATATAGCCATTACAAATTGTACATGATGAGTTAAAACAAAAGAAGACACCAAGGTGGATGAGTAGGGAAGGGGCCATGGGTCTGGTAGGAGATTGGGGAGAGGTTGAATATGATCAAAATATGTTGTAGGAAATCCTCAAAGAATGATTAAGACAATTTTTTTAAATGGGAAGGATTAGAGCATTGTTCTGGACACAAATGCTAGATCTGGTTGAGTGCAGGGGAACTTGGAGATCTGTCTAGGGGTTTGCCATGTTGGCAGTCTGAAGTTCATCTGCTGCCACTCTGATTTTGCAAAGGAGGCAAGAGCTACGGCTATAGGTGTTCCCTTCAGCAATGGAGAGGGATGAAAGGGGCGCTGTTTTCTCACTGCTGTGGAGTCTTTTGGAAGTTGCAGTGCAGTCAGCACAAGAGACTAGATTGGAAGAATCAGCTGATGGCTCCTGCACTGTGGCATCAGAACATACATACTGTCATTGAACAGTTTTTCCTGGTCTACCACTGCCTTAACGCAGGGTTTGCTGGGAGCTAAGAAAACATTTGCATGTCTACAATATCACTCCTGATTTAGACTAACGTGGCGTCTTCAATTGCATGCATCTCCTCTGTGGAACTGGAGATGTTTCTGTAATGTTTGATAAAACAGCATACATTCAGTCTGGGAAAGTATCCCAGAATGCTGTGGGTGTTTTCTTCATGCCCTTCTTCCATATGTGCCTCATGAGATGTACCTGAGCAGATCCATCCTTCACTTTCTATTTCTTGTCAATGTTTGTCTTTGAAGCCATAGTTGGGAGTTGTCACACCCAAGGCAGCTTAGCTCCCCTTGGCCTCTGCTCCATCCTAGTGCAGAGCTTGGAATTCTATAAAGAGTAATAGCTGTGGGACAGGAGAGAGTGGTCAGAGGTTAGGAGCTCTTAATGATCTTCTAGAACCCAAGTTCAGTTCCCAGTACCCACATGGGGAAGCTCATGACCACCTCTACCTCCAATTCCAGGAGATCCGATGCCCTCTTCTGGCCTTCATGAGCATATGAATGCTTGTGCACACACATGCATGTGCATACACACATATGCATGCACACACATATGCTGCACATATGCAGATATTCCTGCACCCACATATGCATATACACACATGCATGCACACATGCATGCCTACATAAACACACATATACTTGCACATACACACATATGCTTGCACACACACATGCATGCACACACACATACACATTAGTAAATAGGAAAATTTCTTTTCTAAAAGAAGAGCACTATCTGGAGGGAGGAGAAGAAAGTGCATGGTTACTGTTTTGGAACTAAGGCCAGCCTGACTGCCAGTTCTTCATCACACAAGACCTGGTTGAGAGACGCTGGACACTTCCAGGACATCATAAGAAACAGGGTATTTAGCAAACTATGCACAGGTATGTCTTCCAGAAAGGATGAAAAATACTGACAGCACGTACTTAGCTCCTTGAAGTCATAGAGTTATTATAATATTCTGTTTTAAATTAGATATTTTAAACACAAATGCCGCTAATAAAATGTGATGATTATCATCACACCAGGAAACCAGAACCAATTCTCTTAGAGTTTGCAAATAATTTTCTCTCAATGTTTCTTATTCTGAAAATGAGAAGAAAATCTAGTTGGTAGCAATGAGATTGATTGCAGTTAAGGAAAGTGGTTGGGAAGACAGGGAAAGAGCGAGGGAAGAAGGAGAGAAGGGGAGGGCAGAGGGAAAGAGGAGGGGGGAGAAAAGAGAGGAAAGGGAAGGAGGAGGTAAGAAAGGAAGGATGAAAAGGAGAACGGAGGCAGGGAGGGGATGGAAAGCAGAAGAAACAGGATCAAGAAAGGAAATGAGGGAAGGGAGAGAATGGGTGGATTTAGGTTTTTATCAAAATATTTTATAAATTATTGAGGCCTAAATGTCCTCAAAATGGAGCTGAAAGTCAGTCTTATTTGTCTGTTTTTTCCAAGTTCTAAAGATTTTCTCAAACACTTAGATTAACTGACTTTCTTAAGCTTCTGTAGTGTTTTGTTTATTTGTTTGTTCTTACTGGAGGTATAATAGAAACAATAGGGTCTATGACATAAATGCTAATTATTTGTGACAAAAAGATGATTTCATATACAATGAATTTCAACATTATTTTTAAAATCATTCTTTGAGTGCAATTGAGGGTAGGAGGATCTCTGGCCCAAGGTATTGATCCTGTTCAGTGAGTGTTTTTGCAATGAAGGTGATATTTGCCAGTCTTTTCCAAAGGAGAGTCTTCCTAGTTCCATGCTGGTCTGTGAAATGCAGATTTCTCTTATCATACCTTACTATTTAAGTTTTGAACACTGTCACCCTTAAGCAGCAAGAATGCTAATTAAATGGTGGGGTAAAAACAAACCTTCATGGTTTCCAAGGTTGTATCTGGCCTAGATCATTCTGGTCAAGGAGAAAAGTCAAGAGTGAAATTAGGGTGCAGATCTTTCCCTGTAAATTGGAGAAGTTTGCTGTGAGTTCCACTGGTGGCTAAGCTGGGATTTAGAAAACAAGAGTTAACATGTTTTTAAGAGGAAGAACAAGTGCAATGGCTGCCTGGGTATGGCTCTGAAGGCATGCAGATCTAGTAACCTTTCTCCTACACTGTGGTTTGTATTTGAAATGTCCTTATTTCCTCCCTTCCTTCTTTCCTTACTTTCCTTCTTGGAGATCAAACCCAGGACTTCATACACACTAGGCAAGTCCTGTACTATAGACAGGAGTTTCTGTCCCACCCAGTCCTACAGCTGTTCAGTTCCAAAGAACACACAGAGGCTTGTATTCATTATAAACTGTTTAGCCTATTAGCTCAGGCTTGTTATTAACTAGTTCTTACAACTTAAATTAACCCATAATTCTTGTCTATGTTTAGCCACATGGCTTGGTACCTTTACTCAGTATAGCATTCTCATCTTGCTCCCTCTGTGTTTGACTGGCAACTTACTCTCTCCCTTTTCTCTTCCCAGAATTCTCCTACTCTGTTTGTCCCACCTATACTTCCCTCCTGGCTACTGGCCAATCCGTGTTTTATTAAACTAATATGAGTGACAAATCTTTACAGTATACAAGAGCATTATCCCACAACCCTATACTACAGAGCTACACCTATAATCCGACTGCTTACCTGACCACGAAGCAGTGTGGGACTGTGAAGAACCTTAGGGCCAGGAGCCCACCTGGCTCAGCTTTGCTAGAGAACCAGGAAAGTCACCGGCCCTCCAGACTGTTATTTGCACCTTTATGAAATGAAGACACAGGATTCCAGAAGCTCCTTAGGCATTCACATGTATGAGTTCATTCAACAGGCAGCTTGAACAGCCAGTGTTCTGAGTAGTGTGAGATGCTGTGTTCTGTTACTCCAACAAAATACCTAGAATGACTACAAGGAAGAAGGTTTTGTCCTGCAGAATCTTAGGGCAACATGGGAGAAACCCTTGCCCAAGGAGGCCTCTTCACCTTCTCTTGGAGACTGGGAAATAGCAGAAGGAAAAGAAGGGGCCAGGTCCTAACACCTTCCATGCTCACCCCAATGACATAGCTTCCTTCTGCTAAGCCCCACCTTCTAAATAGAAACAAAGGGTGTTCTTTGGTTTTCTAGCTGCCCAGACGTAATAATCACACCGAAACTATATTAATTACAACACTGTTTGGCCAATGTCTTAGACTTCTTTCTGGCTAGCGCTAAGAATTTAATTAACCCATTTCTATTAATCTGTGTATTGCCATGAGGCTGTGGCTTACTGGAGCCTCATGTTACTCCTTCGGAGGCTGCATGGCATTTCTTTGACTCTGCATACTCCTTCTATCTCTGTTTGGATTTCCCACTTTGCTTTACTCTGCTACACCATTGGGCAAAACAGCTTTATTCATCACCCAATAAAAGCATCACATATACAGAAGCACATCCCACATCACCTAAAGGCTCCACCATCTTCCTGTAGTTAAAGGCTGGTAAGCAGATCTCTAACAAATGGGCCTTAGGGGATGCATCTTCTATTCTTTAATGGCATTTCTACATAGACAATGCATTCAGTTAATTTTATCCAGCTGACTCCAATGGGTCTAGGAAAACAGACTGAAATTGAGATTATTGATAAGAAGCACTTATGTACCGGAATTAAAGAGACAAAATTGTTACTTATTTGCGGATTACCCAGCTCCTTTTTACTACTGGCTGAATTTAGCATTTGGATTCCATATAGCAGGACCCATGCTTGTCGTGTATGTATTTATGTTACTTTCTTAATGTGTCAAACAGATTTTTAAAAATATTTTCTCTTTAAAACTTACTACATTTATTTGTGTGTGCTTGGGAGGTGTGAGTGGGTGCACACGTGTCACAGTGCGTGTGTGGAGGTCAGAAGACAACTTGTCGGAGTCAGTTCTCTCCTTCTGCCACGGAAGCCCTGGAGAGGGGACTCAAGTTTTCCAGTGTGGCAGCAAGTATCGTTTTCTGTCTAAGCCACCCTTCACTCTCTGAGCTATCTTGACAGTCCCGTATTATTGAGGTTAGCCCCACATTTCCTAGATAGGTCACTTCACATTCATGAAATCAAATGATTTATCTTTATATATCTTCATCCCTTTTCTCTATGATTTTCGTTTCTGAAATCAAATTCCTTCTACCAGCATCCTTTACCTTAGCTCGTTTCCACACACACAAACCTCAGAGATAAGCTGGTGGATGACTGGGTCCTTGCACGGCGCCCATCTCTTAAGTGGAATCCAAAATTGTGCACTCAGGCAAACAGGGATCCCTCAGTACTGCTGGGCCGCTCGCAGTCCATTGGAAACCCTCTGCGGTGGCTGACCTGTGAGGAGGCAGCGGGTCTCGTGTGTCCACTCCGCCCCATCCATCGAGCCATTCCTAAACGCCCACCCCTGTGATCTGGGCGAGCATGTGCGGTGGCTGCTTCAAGCATGCAGGAAAACCTGCAAAATGTTATGATTTGTTGCTAGGCTCGCAGTGTCAACTTAACTACAGCTGACAAACAGTTTTTAAATAGAACATGTTGGTTCATTACAGTATTTCGCATCTGTGTTTCTTTTTTCCCTCTCTCTCTTTCTCACACTTAACACCAAACATCTGAAAAATGCCACCACATAGGCTTAGTTGCCACTTCTAGCCACTTAACATTAATGATTAGCTAAAAAATTAAATGTTAGAAATGAACAAAACAAAAACAGTGATTTTTTTTTCTTTTTTGAAGAACCCCCTTCTGCTCTTCTGCTCAGGCAGGCAGTTCCTGGCAGCTGACTTGGTTGTTTTCACTGTACACTGTCTCTCCTGCTTTCCCGGGTACAGTTGCTGAGGCTCGCCCACCCTCCCCACCCCCACACTCTGAGCAGAATTCCTGTGGAGTTCAGTCCTGAACAAGTTCCAGGCCAGGGCCAACTGTCCCTAAGGCTGTGAGGTCTTGAATTCCGACCACAGTAGTCCTTCAGTTGTGACGTTTGTCCCTGCTGGAAGAGCTAGCTGCCATCCTGTCCCTCTACCCTGCTGTGCACTCAACAGAGGCCAAGAGTGCCCATTAGTACCGTTTAATGCTCGAGTCACATTAAGGGCCTTAATTATGTTTTAAATCATGTCTTAGGTTGGTGTGCACTTGCGATGGAAATATGGAGTGACAATGTAAGCCCTCAAGGCTGTCTTCTGATGGTTCAATTTTGGTAGCTTTTGTGACACTACAGATTTTCAAATTCTAAAGAAAGTTGATTTAAAAAAAATAAAAATGGCCTTGCTAATGTTTGATTTTTTTCCCTTTCATTCTGGGCACTGTGGGTCTCCCCAGCTGTTTGTGAGCAGTTGAGGCTTCAGCTGCAAATGTTTGGACATCAGCCGCGAACATCATGTCAGAGGAACATTCTGCAAGTGTTATCTCCTTGTTCACAGGGATCCGAAGTGGACCTAGGAAAGAATTGTTTAGCGATGGAGACTGAAATAGCAATAAAGAGAGGAATGGCCAAATTATGTAAAATCAGAGTCCATGAATAATTCAGCACTCGCTTGAGTGCGATTTTTATTTTTAATGTTAAATAATACTAGCATTTCCATGAACTAATAGCACAGAAACTCACCAACTGGTAAGCTTTTTGCTGGGGGGCTGGGGTGCCGAAGAAAAGGGAAGGGAGGAAGCTGGGGCCAAGAAGTCGTCTTTTTAAATGATGTGTGTTCACTGAGCCCTTGACCTGATTACCTGTGTTCTAATTCTTTGTTTAGGAAGCTGAGACAAAACCATCCCTATGTGTCTGTCTTGTCTGATCATGGGCAATAGCTAAAATGCCTTTTGAAAACTGTCTTGGATCACAGAGTTTGAATCTACTACTCTGTGTGTACAAGAGTGTACAAGAATGGATGTTGGCTCCTGTATCTAATGAAATAAATTGTATCAGTATTTCTCGGGGTCTCATGTAGCCCAGGATGGCCTTAAAACTTGGTGTATACTCCACGATGGACCTGGGCTCCTGCCTCTGCCTCTCCAGTGCTAGGATTACAAGTATGCATCACCCTGCCTGGGATTTTATGTATTAGGTGGGAACTAAAACTGACTTAGCTTCACTTCCAACCCATAATATTTTTATGATAATGTGTGATCCGCGAAGCAAGTATATAGTGACTGTGGGGGGAAAAATGAAGGTTTTGGCAAAGAACTTACTTTAATCCCAAACCAGAGTTACTGCTAGATAAAAAGAGAAAATTTTTGAGCAAAATTAACTCGAGGATCATGGAAAGATTCATGATAATTTAAGTGGATGAAAGCGGTGAAGTCATTAGGAAAATCTAAACATGGAAAGGAGACAAATGTCAGGTGTGTGCGATGCGGTGGGGCTCTCAGGGAGTTTGATGAAATGGCAGAAACTTCATACTCATACAGAGAGTGAAGACATCCAGATTTTCTTCTTTGTTTTTGGTGTTAAGGCGTCAGCCACAAGTCTTTGCATGCTTAGCCCATGCTCCACCATGAGTCTATACAGACCTCTGATTCTACCAGGGCTGCTTTTAATGGTCTTGTTTAATAGGGTAATTAGCTAAGGTTAACCTCTGTGAAGGAAGACGTGAAGAAGCAAAGGCAAGGGGCACTGTGTGAAACAAGCTCAGTTCCCCCAAATCACAATGGACTCACTCAAGGGAGTTACAGTGGAATACAAATCACTATGGAACCTCAACTATCTTTTCTTTTTTTCTTTCCTTCTTCCATTTTTACCCTGATGCGTTGAGACAGATGTAAGACATTGCCTATTCCAGTGATGGGGAATGTTAGCCAGAAAACTAACCATGTCACCAAGGGAAGCTTTGGCAAGGGCCCTGTGATTCCATTGTGTTCAGAGACCCCTTACAAGGCAGTCTGATCTCTAGAAATCACCCTGTTGATGAGACCCCAGGAGAGAACCCTGAGGGTCAGATGTCTGTTAGGAATGTGTGACCAGTAGAGACAGGAGCCACTAAGGGAGTCTGAAATTGTGAGCCCAGGTGACTCAGCTTTGGAGAGATGTATTTCTAAGCACATAATGGAAACAGAAAGGCAGGAACAGGCAATATGATTTCCTATGGGGTGAAGATAATCCAAGCTTTTCGTTTTAATTAAAGGTCAGCGATGAACGCTGGACAGTTTCTAAGGGAGCTTGATGTTGAGAAGCACGTTTTGTTAGCGCTGAGTCCATGGAAGGCAGTCATCATGCCACTTATAGAGCGGGGTAGTTTCCACGGGCGTCCGCCTGGACTTTGGCCGTCAGAGTCAGCCTCCTACCAAATGCACCGTTCTTATGGAATGGGAGGCACTTAAGAGCTAATTGACGCATATGTCCCTCAATGTAAGGAAATACGTTCTTCAGGCTCTAGCAGAAGTTATATCAGAATCACTGGCAATGTGTTCCCAAAGGATCCTCATACCCCAGGAATACTCCAGAAGATGCCCAGGGAGGGGGAGGGAAAGGGCGCTAAAGTGAATCCATGCCTTCTTTTGCTCATCTGCCTAAAACGGTGCATGGTATTATTTCTAGTGAACAAGAGGCATCTAAGTAAAAGGTTTTTATGATTATATATTTTTATTTTTTATTAGTGTGTATGTGTGTGACTGTATTGTGTTTGTGTGTGTGTGTGTGTGCCTGTGGGTGTCTCCAGAGACCAAAAGTGGCATGGTATTCCTTGAAGCTGGAGATACAAGTGAGTGTGCGCTGCCAGGTGTGGGTACTGGGAACTGAACTCCAGTCTTCTACAAGAGCAGAAAGCTTTCTTAACCACTTTGTCTTATCTTCACTCCCAAGAAAGTTTTCTTAATGAGGTAAAAACAGAAAGAAACTTATTTCCTCCAAATTCACACTAGACTGAAAGATGGAATACCCCTATTGTTTTCTTGGGAACATGCTTGCTTTACTTATATGAAGGGAGAAAGCGATCCCTACAAACTGATTTTGCTAGCACCCCAGAGTTTGATAAAAGGAGCAGCACAGAGATTTCAAATGTGCACGGGGCTTTCATTAGCGATGATCGTTAGCCCCGTTCTGAACTATTGACAAAATGTTATAACATTCTTGGAAGCAGGGCTTGTATTCTTTTAAATAAAGAACTAGTTAATCAGAGGCTCGTTCTAATGAAAATGACCTAATTCTGCTGCTAAGTGCTAACTTAGAAAAAAAAAGGAGCTAAAAGATTGTTTGCAAAAATGCATATTGATTCTCATAAATCAATGTTAGAGCATGATTGAGGTGCGAATTCCCCTGGAGTTTCTGAAATGCCCTCTATCTTCCCTGTGCAATAGGAGAAACTGTTTGCCTGCATTTTGATAACCAACATGGAAATTAGATATTAATATATACGGGGAAAGACAGAGACGGAGAGAAAATACTTAACAGCCCAAGAAGGCAGGAATTGTGCCATTACTCACAAGTGGCATCGCCATGAGTAGCTTACTCTGTCATCCCGTAACAAGTGCAGATCTGCCCTGGGCCCAGATACCAGAGGCGTTTAAAGGACAATTCCACCAGCCTTATTATATTTAAGAGCCTCTGTGTTTTGTCTGAAAATCAAGGCCTTTGCAGTCTGTTCCTGTTCGCTCTCACGCAAATATTGCAAATAACAGAAATAGATGTGAAACCACGCCTTTCTTTTGTTTAAAGCTTAAGAAATAGTAGATCATAATTAATTTGCAAAGAGAGACTTAGCTTTTTAAAAGCTCATTAGGGTTGATTTTTTTAAAAAAACTCTCCTTTGTCAGCCAAGGTGCCAGCAAGGCCAGGTGACCTCCAGTAAGACTCAATGACTTTCAGAGTTTTCAGAGGAATGTCACCTTGCATTCACCAACATTTGCCTATGGTGTGTGTCTACACTGTGCAGGACACAGATATGAACCTGGACAGTCTGTCTCCTACTCTGCACGTTAACAGTTCTGGGAATCATCTAGAAATCAGCTAAAGAGTCAGGTGTTCCATTCCTCTGTGATTTTTCTCTCACCGGCTTGCACCCTTGGTTTTCCTAGGTTGCCACAGAAGGAGGCAGAAGCGAAGAGGGGCATATTTGTGCATGGAAAGGTCCCTTTTGCACTGGGGCTCCAGGGGGGTATGTATGCTGACCAGCTTGTTTCTACTTACTTGAATCAGTCCACTAGGATTTAAGATCTTTTGAACCATGGCAATGTGTTTGAGTTAACAATAGGAGTGCAAAGGCCCTCAAATAAAAGTATTAACTGATCTGTTGATGGACCCCATTCAGTATGTGTTTGTGTGTTAAGATCTCTTACTGGGTGTTGGAAAATAAGAAGGTTATGTTGAAAGCTTCAAATATGTATTTATTATCTGATTTTTGAGAATAAACTATTGCTCTTGGAGCAAAAAAAAAGCTAAGTATGCTTACTAAATTATTCTTACTCTTCAGCAAGGACTGGGGCAGAGGGCAAAAGATTATTATTTTTGATTTCCCCATCCCGGGTTGTCTCCCCAAGGTTAAGCAAAGGACTGCACCATAGAAGTTTAATAAATATTTTCTGAGTGAAATAATGGGTCCAGTATAAAAATTAAAATAGTAGCCTGTTATTCTTGTCTATGAATTCATTGCCCACAATGTAGTTTGTCTGTGGTAGGCTACTGATACTGCTTACTGCGATTACCTTGGGTTTAAGGTGGAAATGCATGGTGTACAGTGTTAGGTGGAATTGCAAAATCGTTTTCTTTAAAATGTACTTGCTGATTAAATTTAGTACTGAGATAAAAGCTAGGGGACCCCAGTTGCTAAAGTGTTGATCTTAAAGGAAGCCTAAACATTGAGTCACAAACATGTAACGTGAAAGGGCTCCAGAGAAGACTCTGATGGCTTGTATGACAGACAACCTAGGGAGGACTTAGGGCCCGTGAGAAAGCTTCCGCATCTGGGGACTTCCTTCCAAACTCCCTCCTGTTACTGGTGATTCTGTCTTTCCTCTGTATGCTTCTTCCTCTTCTGCAGAACCCCATTGCCATTGTGTGGGTTTTCTAATAGGGAGAAAACAGATCTTAGTGCAGAGCGGTGGAGTTAACAGCACAGGTGTCCCACATCTTCTCCTCTGTGCTTTTCCTTGAGGTAAAAGAAGATGACGATGATCAGAGGTGCTCAGTTCCTGTGACCACTGAAAAGGCAATGTGTGACAAGCACCCATCTTAGTGGCTAGCAAATTTGCACACTTCGGATTCTGTGAGCAGTCCTTCTCAGTTAGTGTTGACTAAACTTCGCCAACCCAGCATTCCAAAGTCCACCTGAGCAGTACTTTCGGAAGAGTTGCAGGCTATGCCTTCTTGAAAAGCTTACCCATAGATGCATTTTCTAATTTGGAGATGTCAGCCTTGTGATGGGGCTTCTCTTATTCTGGAATTAAATTTCTTAAGCTTGGAATCCACAATGTGAGTGAGATGCCCTAGAGATACTGATACAGACATTAAAAATGTCAACTGGTATGAAGGTTTCATTGCTAGCTAGGGCGTATGAGCCGCCGTCTCTTTACATGATCTCTCCTGCTGTACTCTTTTTTGTCTATAGATCTGAGCCATAGAACATGCCCACTTCTCCTCTTCTTTCTATTAACTTTCACTAGCAGATCCCTTTACTGATCCCTTAACTAGTTTATGTAGATGGCAGGAAAGGGGAGGAAGCAGTCGGTGGTGCGGCTCAGTGCTGGGTGGGGGAGATGCTGTGGAGTCGGTGACATTCCATGGGCCTTCTCAGTTGATCTTTGACACAGGCAGAGTGGTGTGCTGGCATCTTCAGCATGCAGAAGTGGACTCTTAGGGAGAAAAGCCAGTTGTTCAAGGTCACTCCCCCAGTGCTGAATCTGAATCCTAGCCTTCTAGCCTAGCCTTCTTATATCTACCTGTATGAATATTGCCTCTGTTTTTGTAATCTCTAAGATAATTATAATTTGCTCAGTGTTTGAGACTAAATAGCCAGGAAGAAGATATGTGTGTGTGTGTGTGTGTGTGTAACTATTAAAATATAAGTCTGTAAATAATACAACTTTTACAAGACAATATAAACTTTTCATTTTTATTTTCTTTCTATTTTTGAGAATTTCATGCATGAGCTCTATATTTAAATTATTTATACTTCTCCCTCTCCCCCTCTAAATCCTCCCACTTTTCCCAGGCCCTTACATTACCTCCTGCTCTTTATTTTCACACACACACACACACACACACACACACACACACACACACACACACACACAAACATATACACACATATGCACATGCATACACACACAACATACACACATACAACACACAAACATACACACACTAAAACAAATACACATACAATCACACATACACAGAGCCTATTGAGTCATGTATGAATATATGTCTCGGGTTTACCTCATGGCTTTGGATAACCAATCGGGGGCTCATTCTCTCTCTCAGCAGTCATTAATCAGCTACAGCTCTTCACCTAGGGCTGGGGCCATGTGAGATTTTCCTCCATCCACTTTGGCATGTCTACTGGTACTGTTGTTGTTCAGGTCTTCTTTGAACAGCCATGTTATTAATATGTCATAGATCAGTTTCTCTGTCATTTCTAGGAGATACTATCTTCTGGCAGGTGTCTCAGGCTTCTGGTTCCTATAATCTTTTACAATCCTTCTGTGCCTCTTCAGAAATGTTCTCCAGGCCTCGGGTTTGGGATTGTGTTATAGATATAGCAATTAAAGCTGGCTACCATCTACAGTTGAGCTCTTCTAAAGGACTGACCCCTTTCCAAGGAGCATCCTTTCTCTGAGCACTAATGACCAGTCTATATAAAGGCATCAGACTCCAGCTCTTTTGTCTCAAATAGAAACAACTTTCAGGGTTCATTTGTGCTTTGGGGCTCTCCCTGGGATCCACTGCGCTACACCTGCCCATGTCTGCCTTTTTCACCGCTCATTTCGTAGAAACACTGTGGAGTAGCCCCCTGCACACACTTATCAAAAGCTGTTCCTGAGGAGCCAAGTTATGATAACCTTCAATAATCTCTGTTTGATGAATTTTTAAAGTTGCACAGATCTGAGACCAGCTACCCCACGTGGCTCTCAGATATCTCCTTATTATTGCTCTTCTGCTAACTAATTTGCAGAGACAAGGACCGTGAAGGTAAAGGCAGCCAAGGTTTGGGTTTCTGACTTCAGGCACTGCTAGGTTTGACTACCGATACCTGCTTTCTTCGTAGGTGTGGGTCAGCATCAGCCCGGGAGGCCAAGTGGGATAGATGTCTCTATGCCGTTCAGTAACACAAGCCCACAAATGGAACAGCGTGGTGGCTTTTCAGGAAAATGGTCTTCTGAGTCATCCAAGTTGTGGATGTAATGGTGCAGGCGAAGTGGGGACAAAATATGAATGACTTGCCTCACGTCGTGGTGCTGTCATGGGCAGGATGGGGCTGTGACAATAAATAACATTCTAAAGGCTTTGGCACCTTTATGTCCTTGAGTCTCACATCAGAGTATTATTATTCAGAAATGGGATCCAACTCCAGGATCAAAATGATTCCAGGACTATGTTTCTGTATATAACACTGCACGAGTCTTACCAATCATTTGTAATGGTTCGTAATGCATTGCAATGAAAATCCTCTTTGGCAAAATAAATTCTATAAAAACTAAGATGAAACCCTAGACGCTGCCTTGGGTATCTTGCAGGTTTAGAGAGGACCTTCCAAGGACCTGCAAAAAGTCTTCATATTGAACTGCCTCGTCATGGACTGCCAAGCTGTGCGTTGGGTAACGGACTGAGTTGCTAGGCAGAATTTTATCTTTACCTCTGCCTGCCGTAGCTCATGGCCTTAAATTCTGGATCCCCACCGCAGGAGGGGATGATGTGTAGTGCTGGATATTCTATTACCCCGTAATATACAATGCGTTTTATTTATGTTACTCATCCTTTCTACAGAACTGTCACACAATGCGTCACCACTGATTACAGCCTGAATAGGAAGCTCCCTGGGTGAGTTATGTCCTTTCTCGTTGATCATGCCAGTAGTACCTGGCCTGAAAGAAAGAAGGATAAATTCAAAGCAATGATAGATAAACTTCAAAAGATGAGGGGATGGCTGGATGTGGAGACGAGCCTCCAGTGAAAACAGCCTGCCGGTGCCCTTTTTATCTTCTGATCTCTAAGCCCTCATTTATCTTCTTAGAGCATGCTCTTCTCAACTGATGTGAACGTTTGTGATCTGCTGCTCCCCATCAGACCCAGCTCCTGGCGATGGCTCCTATCTTTCAGCCATTCTCAGGAGCTTCGGCACCTTCCCCTTCTGCTGCAGCAGGGGGATTCTTCGGATTATTCTCTTTACATCTTCTAATATTCTCCAGAGGTCCTGGACTACTCCTTTACCTCCCAAATGCCAAAGGATTCCTTCCCGACAATACATCAAGGTTTTCCTTTGCCAGCCTGTTGGATATTCAAATAGACCACTACTTTGAGAAACTACCATTCAATGCATTCTTAGCCCATGTAATAAAGCATAGTGGAACTGTGTTCGGCTGCACAGGATGGGTGTGAGTAAGACGCCATCCAAACCTTTAAGAGTCTGAAGTCCAGGGAGGGATGGAGACACAAGAACAGGCAGTTACGTCAACGCAGTTAAGTGCTATCACAGGGATAGTTGGAGACCCGTGGAGTTCTTTGGGTTTCGCCTAACTCAGCCCTGGAGGTAAGGAGAGCTAGGATAAGTTGGGGCACATTTGTGTTGGGATGACTGACAGAATAAGTCAGCACATGGCAGGAAGGAAAGAGCCGAAGGATTGTAATTTCCCGCTGGCAATTGGTGTGTTTGTTCCTAGGAAGAATGCTGGGGACAGTCATGAAAAAGGGGTCTGCAGCTTAGGCCAGGACAAAGGGGACCTGTAGAGACACTTTAAGTAGCTCACCCCTCATCTAATGAGAACAGCAAGGTATTCCAAAGATTTACATAGAGGAGCAGCCAAGGCTCCCTGTTGAAAAATGATCAGACTGGCTGAGCCAGACACACTCAAGGTGAGAACCGAAGTGGCAAGATGGAGTCTTGTGCCTTGGTGTTTGTTGGTGAAGAGCAGCCAGCAGCCTTAGTGTAGACAATCATAGTAAGGGAAGAAGCAGGTGGTAAATTGACGAAAATGCTTATTAAAAATATGCCGTTTCTAAGCTAAGGAGATGGCACAGTGGATAAAGCATGTATCCCTCAAGCGTGGCAACAGAGTCTGCAACCTCAGAACCCACATTAACGGCAGAAGGGCCTAGTGGCCATCCTGTAAGTACAGCTCTTAGCAGGCAGACACAGAGCTTCCCTGGGGCAAGCTGGCTAGCTAGACTAAATTGGTGAACTCTGGGCTCAGCAAGAGAGCCACTGAGGAAAACACCTGACATCAACCTCTGACCTCCACATGCGTGTCCACATGTGTGCCTGTGTACCTGTACGTGGGTGCCCACACAGAACTCATAGTCACACATGCAGGCACATCTTACACACATATGTTCGGAAAAAAATACAAATGATCCTATTCTTTGCGAAGCTTTCTAACGTCAGTGTGAGCAGTTGAGAACAAAGGCACATGTTTCAGAAGCATGAGACATGCTACGTTCATGGGAAGGGGTTGATGGTAGTGAAGCTGAAGGTTTATTGGGCAGACAAAATATGTTGCCCATGTAGATGTAATGTTCAGCTATACAACAGGTTATGGAGGTAACTAAAGGGAGGAGTCTATGTACCCACATGATGTGGGGAGACCTGGTCTTAGATCCAAGGCACCATGCTATCTAGTCAATAGAAAACCTGAAGGCGACATTTAAAGTCTAAAAACAGTATTATTTCCATTTTCCTTTTTTTTTTAACAGTACAAGTGAAAAGTGCAACAGCAATGAAAAGTTAAGATAACAGTTCTCTTTCTCCTTGCCTTAATTAATTGTCTCCATGTTCCCCTCTAGACCCAGTCCAGACAGTCAGAGGGAGGTCCTTTTCACAGTGTGTTACAGCCCTTGTTGCTAGTGTAGTCGACATGTATTTTGGTGTGTGACGTCACAGGCTTTGTTTGGAAATAGTGGCTTTAGCCATGACATTGTCTTCAGGGAGGCCTCCTCGTCTCCGTGGGCAGCGGGGAGAGAGACAGCTTCGCGGTGGAGTCATCGGCATTCATTCACAAGCGAGAGGATGGGAGGGCGACAATATAGACGCCACAGGAAACCTTCTCATGGCTTTTGCTGTTCAGAACCTCCAGCCATACCATGTGTGAAACCTTGTGTGCCTTCACATGTATGATAAAGCAGCACTTGAACATGAGCTAAACTGTGGCCCTGACTATAGACTCTTGACATGAGCTAGATCATCACCTTCAAAGGAGCTGGAATGCTTTCTCTGATTACCTAACATACAGTCCACCTCACAGAGGGATAAGCAAGGAGAGCCAAGGAGCACCTTTGTGGTTGCCAGTGACAGAAAACTCCCACCAAACTTTCTAAAAAATGTGCAAGCCATCTGTGTCAGTCCTAATGTCAGAAAGAATACGTTTGGTTCAAATCTTGGTTATTGCACTCTGAAGCAACGCAACTCTTACAAGATGTATGCATTCGTCTTTAAATTCTGCCTCAATATGCTTTTCACAGAGTTGACAGTACTAGATGTTTCTTGAACTGGTTCATGGGTTTTCTAGGAGAAGTTTCAAACCAAACCAAGTTCTGTGTGTAAAATGCATGGATCTCATTGTGAGCTTTTTATCTGCTTTCTAAACCAATCCAGTTTTTAAAATTTCTACATGTTAAATCTAAACCAGCGAACAGTGCCATTTGACTAGGAGTGTTACAGGAAAATATATGTATTTTAAGGGAATTTTTCTTTTCTTGACTGAGGTTCCTTTATGGAGTTTGTTTGTTGATTTATTTTTGGTTGTTTTTGGTTTGTTTGTTTGTTTGTTTTTGAGGCAGTCTCACTATATAGCCTTGCCTAGACTGGATCTTACTTTGTAGACCAGGCTAGTATTGACCTCACAGAGATTCACCTCCTCTGCCTCCCAAGTGCTGGGATTAAAGGCATGTGCCACGAGACTCAGACTTTATTGAGCTTTTTACTCTAACTGCCAGTTAGATTTTTCTGTCTAAAATTTAAATATCTAATTGGTCAGCTTGGGGCTAGGTTAAGCCCCTTAGTAACCTTATTGAGCATTAAAAGCGATGGGCATGATAACCTAGAGATAACAGGAAATATACATTTTCATAGCCAACTAAAGGATAATGTATGAAAACAAAGTTCTGATTTTTCTCCCAATAATTACTTCTTTAGTTCTTTTTCCAGAATATCAAATATCAGCTTATTTTTAAAAAGGTAAAAAGGTAAGAAGAGAGGAAGAAAGAAAGAAAGAAAGAAAAAAAGAAAGAGTCCTTGGTGTGCTGCTGCTTTCCCAGCACATTTCTTAGCTGCTCTTTGGGTAATGTGACACCAGGCTAGGTCACTCAGCTATTTGGGAATCCAGTTCCAAAGCCAGAAGATGTTGTTGAGTGAAAAATAACTCACCGTTCTGCCCTGCTTCATAAAACTTTCTCCGAGGCTACTGGCAAATAGCATGACCCTTTCAAGCAAAAGATTTTGCTCTACAATATTGAGAATTACAAAAACTAAACTTGAACAGCTTAACAATTATGTCAGGAGAGGAATCGGGTCCTTCATCATCGGTGTCTGAGTGTCAGAGCATGGTTTATGTCTCATTGTGCTCTACCCAATGGACATAGGTCAAGCTCCATCTGTCTAGAAGATTTTTGCTTTTCTCCAGGCTGTAATGGTTTTGAATCTTATGAAAGTAGCTATGTGTGACTTCTACTCAAATTGTGGAATCCCTTAAGGATGCTGGACTTGAGGGATGATAAGTTCTTTGGGGGAAACCCGTACCCCCGCCCTGTACTTAAGCTCTGGAAATTGCCTTTGCAATCCTGAAGTTCTGGCTGGACTGATTGCCTCCATGTGGGCTTCACACCCATTGTTGTGTTTCTGACTGTTTTGCCTGATCCTGAGCAATGGTGGCTGTTAGCACTCACGTGCACCGCCATGGGGCCGCCATTCTCAGCTCTGCGTAGGTCCCACTACCTGCCTGGCTTCTACAGGCAATGACATTTCTGAACTGTCACCTTTACAGAGCCATCATCAGTTGGTGACATTGCAGTTGTTTCTAGACGAAGTGCTGGTCTCAGAGGCTGTGAGGAAGTACATGGTTATCTCGTCCTGGGAGCTAAGCCCAGAACTCAGACCCTCTGCCAAGGGCACTATGTATGTACCACACCTCTCTTGGCCTGAAATTTACTTTCTTAAACCAATTGGCTTTCATAACACAGGTTTAGAAATAATGATGAAATTGACAACATCTTAAGAAAAATGCTGCAGCATATAAACATGTCTATTTAAATCATCCAAGTCTTGATATTTTTTCCATTGTTGCTATTTTTCTTCTTGTGTAGCCCAGGCTGACCTCAGACTCACTATGTAGCCGAGGTTGGCCCTGAACTCCTGATCTTCCTCCTCCCGAGTGCTAGAATTACTGGCGTGTGCTGCTGTGCCTGGCTTATCCCATAGTGTTTCCTGAAAATATTTTCCATGTATTTCTAGGCCCATTAACTGCTTTTCTTGTGTAGCTGGAGGAAGCTTTTAAACCCAAGACATGAGCATCGTGAAATAAAGACGTATATTATTTCCCTGTGGCAGGAATATTTTAAATGCCTACTCCAACATAGTTATCAGCATCTCCCAGTTACAAAATTTTGACAAATTCTGACTTTAGATATATATTTCACACACCATTAGAATACATTAGAATATATTATAAATCCCCCGAGGGCAGGGCTCTTTGCCTTGTTCTACATATTTTACTTATTAGGTAACTGTGTGCACATGCTATGACAAAGATAATAAGGCACTAAATTAGCACTGTGCCTGATTTTAATTTTCCAATTGAATTTCTTTACATATGGCTATAAGCATATGTATATTTATGCTAAAAATTATTGTGCATTTTTATTAGACTAGTAAAGTGGATAGAAAAAGACAAGTATCATTTTCTTATTTATTTAGACTTTTAAAAATCATAATAATTGAAATAATGGTGTGTTGGTTCATTTGATTAAAAATATGTATTTATAAAAACCTTTAACAACGTAGAATTGATAAATCAAGGCTGATTCTTTACCTATCCCAGAACCTAGGACACAATAAGCAGGTGTACCTGATGAACCTGGAAAGGGGGCAGAATGAGAGAAAGAAGGAAGAGAAAGAACTGTAGGAAAGAGGGAGGGAGGTTAGGAAAGGAAGGCTAGATGGGTGGATTGATTCATGGGTGGATGGGTGAGTGGGTGGATGGATGAGCAGATAAAAAGATGAACAAGTAATTGTATCAGGGACTTGACAGTAAATCTAGTGTTGGTTTTTCTAAGAAAAGGCAGATATTTTGAGTCATATTATATAAAACATAATCCCAACCTAAGTATTTGTTGTTCAAAATTCGGGTTTTAGAGAGTAGCTAGTTCATGCAATTTTGTGCTGGTCTTTTTCTGCCTAGCACTTAACCATTACCATAAGTCTGTTTACTCATTTTCTGTTAGTGCTTTGCAAGTTTAAGTATCTGAGAAATATATGTGTGTACCGAAATGTGCTCAGTGAAAGAAAATTGCAGGTCTTCCATAATCATTTGACATCGCATAGGAAACAAAAGGACACAGCTGACCCTTTCCCCGGGGTTAAAGGTCCTTGGCACAGGCTTGTTATATGTACTAGTAAAAAGGTGCAAACAGCTGTAGAACAAAGTGTGAGTCAATGCTAATGAAAGCACATGGATTCCGGGGATGGCACTAACTCTCGGGCTACTCCTCGTCTTTATGCAGACAAATCTTTTATGGATGTATAAAAATGAAACTTACCTGTACCACAGTATGCTCTTGAGCCAGTTCTGATTATTTTCTTCCTTCAGACCACTAGATACTGTCTCAGTAACTGGCATTCACTTAGCTGTCAACCCAGCAGCAGAAGTCAGGGGGTTCCTACTGTTATGTGACCTTGGTTTTCTCATTCCGTACCCTTCACTGCATCAGCATCTTTGGTGGCTCACACCCTAAGCACGTTTTACCTGCCACTCCATTTCCCTTTGCTCTCTTCGTCCATCCCTAATCCACTTCTTATCCATGGTCGGTACCTCTCTTTTCTGGTTCCTAAAAGCAAACTTGTCTTCACTGGTTCCTGTGTGCTGCTCTCTCTCTCCCCTCCTTCTTAAAGATCCCAGGATGTTATTTCCCCATCAGTTCTCTGGGAGAGAAATCTAAGATAAATCATTTCCAGCACACCACCAATCTTCACTGAATTTGTGCTTTTTCAAATGTCTATCAACCCTTTCACATGGCAAAGGTAACGGGTCCAAACCTACATCTCCATTCCTGGAGGTCTCTTGAAAGATGTGGGCACCTGTTCCTTTGTTTCCTTTGTGTTTCTGTGCCTTCTCTCCAAAGCCACACTGCCAGTCAGCTGCCCATGACTCGCTGGACCAAAATGGATCCATAGCTTGACTAATGTTCAACACTCGAGGCTGACTCTCACATGGCTCGCTTGTGTGTGTTAGAGATTATTCTACTCCCAGGCTCAAAAAGACCCAAATGATGCTGAATTGGTCACCTGACACAAGACGTTGAAGGAAGAAGGACATGCTTTGATTGTTGGTTAGAAACCTGTATGTCGTCCTTCATGATGGGTGTGGGGGGAATTCTTGGCAGCAGTCGCACGTGGTGGAGGCTCTTCACACCATAACTGGTCAGGAAGTGGAGAGGGAAGCTGGAACTTCACCTGGACTGTAACCTTCAAAGACCCACCCCTAGTGGTCTCTATCCTGCACCTTGGGCCTACGTCCTACAGGTCTTACAGCGGGACAAAACAGTACCAGGTGGGAGGGAACCAACATTGACAGCATGAACCTGTGGGAAGAGGAAACATTTTAGGTTCAAACCCTGACACATGCCCATACTTTTTAGAGCTAGAAATTGAGATCATTAGTAGATTTGGTAATCCTATGTAAGACGCTAACTTTCTGAGGCCAATCCCTCTGTATTGAATTTATTGAGACAGTATGTTTCACAAGTTAACAATAGGCAGTCAATAAATAAAATAGACTTGTAAAAAAATTTTTTTCATTTGTTTAGTTGTTTGCTTGTTCTCACTCTGTAGCCCCTACTGGACTTCAGCAATCCTCCTCAGCCTGTGAAGTACTGGGATTATTGTCAAAAGACACCGTGGTTGGCTTAAATACATTTTGAACATTTTGAAAGGAGTTCTGCATGATGATATTAGGGTATAACTCGATCACTTGAAGTTTCAAGCCAACTTTGTCTCCACAGTAGATGCATACTACAGAGGCAATAAGGACATTTGTTCTTTTGAGCAAATTATTCCTAATATGACAGTAGACTCTGTACGCAATAGCTATTACCTGGTTGTGGCGGCAAACCATTTTTCAGAGAACTTGCACCTGTATGCTAGGGTTATGATCGCTTCCTCCAGGATTTTGGGGAGGATGGAAGGCAAGTTGGCTAAATGTCTACTACATCATGGGCGACCTTTAGTCGTAGATTTAAAGATAAACAAACAAACGATAAACAAACAAAAGATAAAGAACCAAATAGCAATGGTTCTACGTGAAGGTGTCATTGACTTTTATTTTTATTTTTTAAAAAATTTTTGTAACTCATATTAGCAGTAGTAGCTCCCTATTGGTTTTTAGTCTTCTTATGGAAGAACTGATTTATGAACTACATATATTGTTACTTTTTAATCATGTTTTAAAACCTTCTTTGAGATCTTCTCTGATTCTGTAGACCATGCTGGCCTGGGGTTCATTATGTATGCTTAGCATACATAGTGGCAATCCTCTGACCTCAGCTTCCGTAGGTGTTGGGGTTACAGATATGAGCCACCACACCCTGCTACTTTTAGCTTTTAAAAAAGTATATTTTATGTGTATTTTGGTTACATGTATGTCTACTACCACATGCATGCCTGTGCCCAAGAAGGCCAGAAGAGGATGTTAGATCACTCGGAACTGCTTTTATAGGTGCTTGTGGGCCACCATGCAGGAGCTGAAAACTAAACCCAGGTCCTCTTGAAGAACGGGCAGTCCTCTTAACCACTGAGCTGTGTCTCCAGCCCTTACATTTTAAAATATAGCTCCACAGTTCCCTTGCTTGTCATGACCCCTGACCAAAATGCAGACCTGAGTTTTGCAGACCAGGATTAAATTAAACTCTTCTAATGAGAAAGTCCGTCTAAAGAAGGAAGCCATCGAGGACTGTCTTGGGCATTCACACTGTCACCTAGTCACAGGCCTGTGTCCACTTTCCACCTCTGCTATTGGCTCTGCGTTACACAAGTTAAGTATCTCTGTGAGTAAACGGTGCTGCTGGTGGCAATCAAAGGCCTAAAGATTTCGTCTATTTTTCCACCGTGAGATATATTGAAAATCACAGACATCGTGGGGCTATTGCTGACAAAAACTTGCTATCTTGTTATTCAAATAACTTTCAACTCGTTGTTACCATATGACAAACACTGCAGATGATTAGATTGTGGGCCACCTATCTGGGTGGCATTTCAGACCTCAGGCAAGAAACGCTCTCACTTCTGGAAAGGACATACATGAAAATGTTAGCAGGAGTTGAGTTCTGCGCGTTGTCATTATTATTTAACATTATCTTTATAATTAAGATCCCCCCCCCACCTCCTTCAGCTGTCTTTGGTGTTAAGAGATGTCTTTGAAATTTTGGCCGGTCCTTTGTGAATTTTCTCTTTTCTTTTTTTAGAAGCCAATGTGACTTCTAAAACATGCGGAATGATGGAAGACAGGGAAAACTTGTTAAGGGAGATGGTTTGCTGAGTCAGGATGATAAGAGGAACCAAACACAGCCTCTCCAGTCAGGCTCTCTCCTTGAGATGACCTTGGACTCGTGCCTTTCCTTGTGCTGAGCCTCCTTGTTGGTGTCCTTGCATCTTAGGGTGAGGGAAAGCACTGGGGAGTCCCTGTTCTGAAGTTCAACCGTTCTAAGTGATGGGAGCTTCATTGAGGTTTATGTAAAAGAGAGGAGAAATTAGTTTAAATGAGAAAATCAATTATGTAATAATCACAATCAAATACAGAACATTTATGCTAACTTAATCATGACTAGAGAACACTGAATCTATAGCCAAAGGCATTTGGTCTGAGTCATGTCTGATCCAAGAATATGGAGAAGTTGAGGTCAGTGATAGAAGAGACTCTGTCTTTATATATTGTAAAAATGCCACCACTGGGCGGGGCCTCTGGTGTAATTTCTCATAGACATTAAGATCTCCCTCTTGCTGTGCAGTGAGGTACTCATTACCATGTCAACAAATCTCAATATATTTTCCCAAAAGTCAGATACAAGTTGTCAAAGTGTTTGGAGACATTGCTGCTGTACAGAGAGTGCTGCATCCCCACGAAGCTCACGCGGCACCGGTGAGGTGCTGTGCAGTGAACAAGCGGCTGCCTTCCTGCGATTACTGGGTTTTAAGTCACAGTCATCCTGGCGCTAGATGTGGAGTGTCCGAAAGAAAGAAAGAAAGGAAGGAAGGGGCTTTTTGTAAGAAGAATCAAGAAGGGGCTGTCGGAGAAAAGGCTTAGCAGCTAGGAGTACTTGGTGCTGAGGCAGAGGACCCAGGTTTAGTTCTGACCACCCACACAATGGCTCACGACCATCTGTAATTCCAGTTCTGGGAGTTTGATGCCCTCTTCTTGCCTCTACCAGCATGCACACACACACACACACACACACACACACACACACACACACACACATACACACACACACACACACATACACATACACACACATACACACACACACACACAGAATTTGCATACATACATGGAGGCAAATGCTCATACACATAAAATAAAAATAAATCTTAAAAGAAAAAGTTTCAAGAAGAGGATTTAGGAGGCAAGCAAAATTTCCACTTTTCTGCACGTTTCTCAGTTCAGCTTCCACAATAATGCTGTCAACGCACACTCCCTGTGCATTGGCCGTGGTCCCCTGAGTGTCTGCCTTGTAGGATGTCATTAGCTTTCTCTTTGTGGTAATTTGAGGAACATATCCAGGGAAAGACAAGCAGATAGACAGACAGACAGACATGGTATAACCCAATCCTAGGCTTTGGGTCTTCCTGGGTTCACCTGTGCATGATCCTTGGCAATCACAAGTTTGCTGAATGAAGAGATCAAAAGCCGCCAGACAGGCTTGCGTTACAAGGTTTGTGACTGAGATGCCTTCGCTTTACTATGGCCTTCTATTTTTACCTCCCCGGCCCTGAGATATTTTCAGTTTGTGTTTCTATTGCCAGCAACATAAAAAGTTATATCAGTAGCAAGAAATGGAAGGTGAAGAAGAAGTAGGGATCTGTGATACTCCATCTGTGAGTGACAATAAAACTGTCTTCTCGCAGCCTTGTACCTGGAGTTCAGCCACAGTCCAATGGCCAGCACAGAAGCCACACTGTGGGAACGGCATGTCCACAGCTTTGCTGGGGAGTGGTGCACCCCACTGTGTCAGCAAACGGGGACTCCACGGCCTGATGCCGGCCGGCTCTTTTCTCTACCTTCTGATTGTCTGGTTCTATCACTGTATTCCATGGCTCCCCATATGCTCAGCCCTTTTGCCTGCTTTTTTATCGTGTTCTCCACTCAGCTTGAGACTGCCTTTACCTCTCTGTGCACCTCCTCAGAGACCAGGACCATGCAACTTTCCAGAAAGCACCAGGGAGCAGCTTGTTGCTAATATGTTGTAGCTCCAGGCAGTTGAGGGAGTCCCCTCTGTCACAGAGTTCTCCTCGGAAAGCCTGACAGGACGGTGGGGCCTGCATCATGAGGCTCCTGTGAGGATTTTTTTAAAAAAAAAAAAAACCAAAAAAGATTTGGTTTGGTTTTTGACACAGGATCACAAATGTACTTTTGCAGGATAACTTTGAACTTGAGATCCCACTGCCTCCACCTCCCCGAGCTGAGGTGCAGAGACTACAGGTGCACCCTGCCACATACAGTTATGCCATGCTGGGGGCTCAAACCCAGGGCCTGTTCATGTTAAGAGAGTGCTCTCCCAACTGAACTCCAGCTCCAACCCTGCTCCAAAGAGTGAGCAACTTAATAGGCACCTGGCCCTTAGAATAATGAAACACAGTTAAAGCCAAGGAAATGCAGCCATTGCCGTCACTGCTTCCGGTGTGGGCTGTGTTCTGGTCACCCTCTACCTCACAGCTGTTTGGTTTGCGATGTCTTCCACCAGAACCGTCACCCTTCTCCCCTTTTCCATGACAGACATTTCCCATCCGCCCCACCTCCCAGTGAAGTCTGTCCTTTCTTACTGGCTCTATGCTCAGAGCGGCAACATGAACTCTGCTTTCCGGCCTCTAGAAAGTTCTTCCCAATAAGGAGACGTAGGAGGAGAGAGGAGCGATAATAGATACAGTACATACAAACACAGTACATGTATTTGAGACTGCTCCCACTGCCCGCCAGCCACGTATAGGCTCTGTGCCTCAGACATAGTTCATGCCCACTGTGTCTGAAGGTTCTGTGTACCACGTTCCCTCTCCCAGTCCCCTGTCATTCCTACGTCCCCTCTCACTAGCGTTCCTCTGCTGATTTGGTTTAAGGTTTTTCTCTAGTTCATTCTCCTTGCTCTAACTTCCCCTCAACCTGCATTCTACTGCTTGGATAGAAATTTCAAATAAAATGGACTTGGTAAACAGAAAACATGTAAGATTATTATTACCATTGCAATAAACAGCAAGTAACTCTTCAGATAACAAAGGCTCTTGTGTTTGTGTATGTGTGTGTGTTGTGTGAGTGTGTGGTGTGTCAGTGTGTATATGAGAGAGAGAATATGTGTGAGTGTTTGGGTCAGTGTGTGTGTGTATGAGTGTGTGTGTGTGTGTGTGTTTGAGACAAGGTCTTATTCTGTAGCTTAGTTTAGCCTTGAACTCACTATGTACCCCAGATTGTCCTCAATCCTCCTTCCTCAGTCTCCTGAGAGCTATGAGACAGTTAAGAGCCACCGATCCAATTTAAGGTTTTATTTTTCTTAGCGATTTATTGAGATCATTGTATTCCCTGTGAGAATGGAAAATATTAATTCCCTGTAC
Organism: Ondatra zibethicus; assembly: GCA_004026605.1. Classification (NCBI taxonomy): domain Eukaryota; kingdom Metazoa; phylum Chordata; class Mammalia; order Rodentia; family Cricetidae; genus Ondatra; species Ondatra zibethicus. The sequence goes on from PVIU01000966.1 coordinate 135,539, forward strand.
ACTTTTTAAAATTAAAACATCACACAATGGTTCATTCAATGCATTTAGAAAAGTAACCAAAATGAGAAAAATGAGCTAAACTAACCTTCTCGCAAGACCTTTTATATTTGCCGATGTAAACGGCTCCCAGTACTGCTGTGTGCGTTCCAGTTTTAAGCTGTCCGCTTTTCAGTAGCCCCTCCTGCCTGCAAGAGATGAGAACTGATCATGGAGAGAAGTCTGCCGGACATGGTCTGTCTGCCTGGGTTCTTCCTGCAGTAGTACTGGAAGAACTCAATGCCTGCGGGTCATGCTGTCCCTGGAGATAGCTGTATTCTACAGACGCCATTCTGTTTCTACATTGGAGAGAACACTTAGGGGTAGTGAGTTAGCTTGTAGATTTAAGAATTGTTGAAAGTGGTGTTACTACCAAGCATCAGTTCCTCCCCCTTCCCTTTATCACTTTCCACCCCCTTTCCTTCCTCCTTCTCTCCCTTCCCCTTCCCTCTCACCCTCCTTCCCCTTCCTCCTTCTATCTTTGATTCCTTTCTTTCTCCCCCTGCTCTTCCCCCCTCTTCCTCCATTTCCCCTACTTTCTTCCCTACTTTCTTTTCTATTTCCCTTCCTTCCTTTCCTTTTCATCTCCTCTCCCTCCCTTCCTCCTTCCCTCTCTCCCTCCCTCATTCCCTCCCTCCCTCCCTTCCTTCCTTCTTGCATTGCTGCAGATCAAACCCAGGGCCTTGGACATACTGGGTAAACATTCTGCCCATAGACTAAATTCCACCCAACTGGCAACTTTTTCTCAATAGCTGCAGAGGCAGGCAGTCTACACAGCCCACCCCCACCAAGCTTTGTAGAGGGAAGGGGGGGTCCTTAATCACTGAGCATTCTAACAGCCATCTAGAGTGTTACTATGAAAATTAATCGAGCATTTGGTCTATAGCGTTCAGTAGGGTGCTGCTGTGGCTCTTGCTTCAACAACAGAATATCCTAGAGTCAGATGGCTGGGGTGCTGCATATACACCTGGGGCCAGGTGACGGTTGTAAGACATGAAGCCAACTCCCTGAAACCTGTGCAGTGCTTTGACAGCTAGGCAACTCCAGGCTGTAAACTAATCCATAGTCAACCGCATAAGCGCTGCAAGGGAGAGCTTTGGAAGATTGCTCATACAGGTAAAAGATCAATGTTGCTACTTTGTCAAAATATTTTTTACTGCATTGTTTTTAAGTGTTTTTACTGTTTTAGATAATAGGTACTGACAGAAGAAATGAAAACAAAATTCATTCCAGCTGCCCTTACCTGTTTGCTTGTGTGTTGCTCTCCTTTAAAATACTGTGTAGATATTTCTGTAAAAATGTAATTGTGGGTCATTTATTCACACAACAAATATTTACTCAAAGTTAGGAACTAAGACTATTTCTAAGATATTTTTGTTACTTTGCTTCCTGGTTTCTATCACTGAACTTTCAAAGTTTTGTCTGACTGTGAGGACCCAGTGACTAAAGAGACACTTTTAATCATATGAATGCAGAAATGAACCTGGAAGACCCCAAGTTTGTATGTGGGAAATGCCAACTGTTGAGGGAAAGCAATTGGGTTTAAGGAGTGGAATGCACTTGTTCTCACGTTCGTGAGCAAGGAGACTTGTTATGTTAGTGCAGTGGGTGTGTTAGGGATCCAGTCTCAGGGCATGGTTATGCTAGGGAGCCAGTCTTAGGAATTCTCTTCCCAGACTTGTTCTTTTTCTCTTGAACCCTAATGCTCATTTCAAACAAGGTCTTGGGGTGAGCCTGGGGAAGGGAATTAATGGTCTTGAGGCTACTCATTGAGCTGTATCATGGAAGGAGACTCACTTGATCCTGGAAAACCTTCAAAATAATTGCTTTGTATATAGAAATTATGCCTTGATCTCTGTCTTCTGGCTTATAGACTCTCAAAAGTATGTGTTAATAATACATCTCTGATCACCTGAAAAGCCTCGCAGAGTCCCTGTCCTATTGATAGGAGCCAAAGATTGTTTGTCCCATTGAATGGAGTCTGTATATTGACAAAACACCAATTACACTGATCAGACTTGTTGAGCATACATATGTATGTCTTGCTTTCTGATCCTTCTGTTGGATGAAGTCTGCCTTTACCTTCTGTAGAGTGTTTTCAAATCCACCAAAAATGCCCTTATCTCCTCAGTCCTAATGATAGAAGAGCAAAAACTACAGGCCATCAAATTCAGCTAACATCACACAGGAATCTCTACATATATCGATATGTGTGCCCATCTCATTTCAATAATCTTTTTTGTCTGTTTTTGATTGGTTGTGAGTATAAGATAATTTGAGGCATCCATCTATCCATCCATCCATCCACCATCATTCCAGACAGCACCCCGCCTCAGTATAAGACATTGCTTTTCATGCTTGAGAAACAGCCTTGGCAGAGAGACAAGTGCTCCAGCTCATGGTGATTACCGTTTGGGGGGACACTTACATAGTCTGTAAACTGAAACCCTCTAAATGCTGTGAAAACCTCCCAGAGTGACACCCCATTTCAGCTACCACAGGTGGGGTTATAGCCCTGGAGAAGTCATATTTGATCAGGAAAACAGAGGTAGGCTTATTAGGAAGCAGACGGATGGAGAAGGAATGACATCCTGCACTGGGAGTGCTAAGAGCTGCTCTGAGGAAAAGGCGCCTGTCCCGCCTGACGGGCTGAGCATTGCTCTAGGAGAAAAGGAGAGGAAAATGAATGAGGTGTGTCCTTCTGATTCTCTCTAACCGGTTATCATAGCCATTAGAAGTTGTCCCATTAGCACAGTAGTTACATTCGGAGACAAATATTAGTTTAGTTGATAGCTAGCCTCATCATGGGACTCTTCCAACTACGCAATCCATAGTTTCTGGTTGATCAACTGAGTGACTGGCTGCCTCGTGCAGCAGAATGAGCTTGATATTTGGGGTTCTGCCTTGCAGTATCTCTGCTTGGTGTTAAGGGGTTATAAATATCAAACACCAAGTCAGCAGAAGGACATCTGGCAGGGAGAGACACTGAGGAGGTTTGGTGTGGTACAGTGCCAGAGCTTACACCCAAAGGGTTCCCCCGTCGGAGCCGCTGGACAATCTCTGCGGGTTCAATTCAGAAGTTCACTGGTTCTGTCTGGGAAGTGGCCTTCATGACCTGGGTCTGAGCAGCAGAACGTAGCTTTTTGCCTTGGGACTCCAGTCTAGGACCCCGGTTTCTTTCTGAAAACCTGACAGAGGTACAAAGATTCATAAGCTAGAATTTCCTGGACATTCCGGGATATGTGATTATTATAGATACAACTTTTGATCTTGGTGGGATAACACATTCTAAAAGGGACCCTGGCTAAGAATGTGTGTGTTTAAAGGTAGTTGGACCTGTTTTAAATGACAGGTCTGCCTTGGACTGGCAGTGCCACTGCCGGAATGTTGCTTCACCTCTCTAAACCTCTGTTACTTTATCTGGAAATCAATTAATATACTCTAAAGGCTTAGGACAATGCATGACAAAATAAATACTAAATAATGATATAATTATTATAACACTAACGGTTGAGAATAACACGGTGGCGCGGGGGCAAGTCAACTCTGCTACGGGTATTTCTCCCCTGACGTCTTCGACTTTTCGGGTACCCATCATCGCTTGCTCTGCTCTGTAAATGCATTTCTGTTCACCATCTTGCCATTTATCAGACGGGATTCCCAAGCCTGCTGATTAGGCTGACTTGCAGGCGCCAACCTGTAAAAGAACTTGACTTGGTCACTATTGAGGAAAATATTTGTAAAACAGTACAGCCAATAAGAGAGTACGCTGTAGGCCTTGAATCACTTTCAAAGAAAAGGGGGAAAAAAAGAGCTTGCCCAGAGGTTAAAAATAAAAGCAATTCTGGACACACAATGTTAACTGCATTTGGTTTAGTATTTGGAGAAAGAAATCCCTGCTCTGAACAGAGCAGAGATAAGCGCCTTGACGTGAGAGGCCTGCAGCAGCGAGAACAAGCCGGTCTGAGGCGCGCCCTGAGTGCCGCCACATTTCGATGTGAGATTAACGGCTGCCGAGCGGTGGAGCGGCTGTTTGTTTTATGAAACAATCGCTAATGACATTAAACAGACGGAGCCCCTTCCAACATGATTGTTCATTTGTGATAAACTGAGAGAAGCCCACGAGAGATTGAAAAAGAACACTCATAAGTGCTTCATTTTGAGACCCTCACAGCTTTCTATTAGAGGTGACAATTAAGGGGAATGAATGGCAATCTGATTCAGAGCCCATTTAGACCAAGAGATGAGGTCTGTAACAACGGACCATTATAAGTTTTCTTGTGTTATATTTGCATTAAGGATCAAGGGATCATGAGTTCACAACCAGTTATCCAAGGAGGTTTTTACTTTTTCTTTCTTTCTTCCTTCTGTCTCCTGTATTCATGTTTTTAAAATACTCTATATTTATGCGTATCTCCTCCCCTCCGAGTTCTGGCTGTCTGCAGTGGGTAGTGAGCTTAGCTGTATTGAAGAGTGCTATCTATTAGTTCAATTAGTCGTTGGACATGTACTTTTTCATGCATTTGAAGCCTGATTTGATTTGAGTCCAGTCATTTAAAATTAAGAGAGCGGAGCCCTGAACCAAGCGGCAGAGATATCTGTGGCTCTGAAGTCTTAATTACAAATTCAGATAAGGATTACACAGGACTCTATCTCCCTAAACCACAGGTATTTGCTAAGAGCAGAGAGGGAAAGGTTGAGATTCTGTATTTACTAATTCCTGCTTTTGTGTTTGCATTTTTATTGAGCTTTAATATTTTTGTTGGAGACAACAGCATTTGAGCCGGCGTTGATCGTGTATGGGTAAAATCTCAAACAAGCCCCCCTCACACCTTCAGTATTCCCGTTTAGCTAAAAATTGGAATAGTGTTTATTTTTTTTAAAATTGTCAAAGGCCATGTTGCAGCATTAAGCTTTTGTTTTATACACAAAGAAATATATTAATGAAAAGTGTTTTAAGTGCTGATTATTGAGATGGTTTGTTTTGAAACACAGGCCCTTTCATAGCTGTTCACACTTCACTGTGCTCCGTGAAAGACGCTCTAAGTAGGGGTTGTCAGTCTCCCATCAGAAGTAGAGTAGTGCCGGGGAATGGAGCCATTTAGAGTGTCACTCAAGCAGGACTAATCTAGAGTAGATATCTTATAAATAACCAGGAACGGAGAGAAAACAAATCATCCCTCCCCCCCCCACCAGAGCCGCGAGAGTGAGCGGAGAGAAGAAAGAAATCCTGATGATAAAGACTTACAGTTAGACTTAATGAAGTGTTTTGAGCGAGGAGTACCATGCCAAGTTGCAGGGGGAACCTTCAGTGAGGAGTTTGGGAATACCCTGCTAGAAGGAGCCTCAGATGGGTACCCCACAAATTGGACACCCTTCCCATCTGTCCTCTGACACTTGTTTCCTCTGGGACCCCTGAGGTTTGCTCTGTATTGATAACGACCATTTTAGCATGTGGAGGGTGATGAGTTAGAAGGGGCGCCCGAGGAGTGGGCTCTGTTTTCAGTTTGATACTCTCGCAGCCTTTACCTCATTCTGTAACATCTAAGGTCAATGCTGGCTCTTGAACAGCACTAGCACGTGCCTCCGCTTGGAACTCTCCCAACAGTTCCTACCTTGACTTTGAAAGTAGCCCAAAGGAATTCTCCTTCGGGTTCCAGGAGCGTTTCCTTGTATGTGTTCAAGAGAGAGGAAGAACCTAAGGTTTCTGGCTTCTGAGATGTCAGTTCTTACCGAGTTTTCTTAGCCCCCAACTGGTGGTCCTAGGAAGGCAGATGCCTAGGGATGCCTCCCTGGTTAAAAGTCACCCCGTTCTTTTGACTCAGTCACCCTCCTATTCAAGGACCTAGCATTTCCTGGGCTTTTGAACCTGTGTCCCGACCAGCTAACATAGCATTCTGTTATCCTAGACCACAGGGAGGAGGCTATCTGTGTTGAACACCCCCTGTGCTGCGCTTGCGGTAGTACTGCAGAGGAGGACAATGGATTTTATTGAAAGCCTGAGTTTCCCATTTTATTGCACCAATTTCCCCACCGCCTGCATGGCAGCTGGAGCAGATGCTGTCTACGTTCTTTTTTCAGATGAGAAAGCAAATGTGTGCAAACTTTCCTTATTTCTGGTAGTGGGAAGCTACCTTTCTCCGAGGTGCATCAGAGGCCTGGAGATACTCTGGAGAGCCAGAGCGCTTCAGGACCCCGGGAAAAGTTGTCTTCAGCTCCCTGTTACCTGCAACTTGTCAGGGTTGGACAACATTTCCAGATTGTTACTATTTAGTAACCAGGTTTAGCTAGAATTCTTAGACTCTGCAGGTGCCCGTGGAATAGAAAGGCAGAAACCCCTTTGACTATTGTGTATTGACTATTGTGTATTTCAAAACACATTCTTAGCATGGAAATGCACAGTTTCTTCTTCTCTGTCACTGATGATTCCCGCCTAAGAGGGAAGGTTCCATTCTGGAAACATCTGTGAAGTGTTTTCACCAATCCAGTTCCTGAGAGTTTAGGGAGCTGAAGATGGGGCAGGGTTTGAAAGCGTGTGGTGAGTGGGAGGTTTTTCTTCTCTGACCTGTGGGAACTGGGTGAGGTAAATGTAAATAAAAGGGAATTTCAGGTTCTCCCACAGCTATGTATGTGCTGATCGATACAATGGAGATTGTACATCTGTCTATATGATTAATACTCAGAATATGAAATTCTGTAGCAAAGTTTTGTAATTCTATAGTAAAGTTTGGTGATCTATGACTGACAGCGATGCGTCTGTAGGCTTAGTCATTAGGGAGACTGAGCTGGGTGCTCACGTGAGGCGTTCAACCAGGCAACATAGCGAGCCCTGTCTGTGAAACCAACAGCAGTAAAATACAAAGTGCACGCTACAGGCCTTGGATAATTCAGTGTCATTTACTCAACAAGGTATTTTTTGCATAAGTGGACATGTAGCGACTGACTTTTGGGGATCTGAAATCTAGGGTTCTGGTCTGGGTATGAAAAAGTTAAACCATGTCTTAAATTCTCAAATTAATTTCATCCTTGAAGGAGAGCCTTGCAGCTTGCCGTTATCCTGTAAGGATGGAGATTTAGAAGGAAGTACAATCTGTTTACTGGTGTGCAGTTTTGAAAACAGCAGAGTATAATTTCATTAAGGATATTTTTGTGGGAGCCGGAGGGAGCCAATGTGCGCAGTGAAATCATGTTTTCCAGACATGCCAGGGCTGAGCATGAGTGGATGATGTGTACATGAACTCATAATGGCTGTGACTGTGTGTATAAAGCCTGCATAGGATCAGATCTGCTGAAATCCCAGCACGGGTCAGAGAGGTGCTCATTAAGTCCTCAGCTGCCTGACGTAGGAACTGTTGGCAACTGATGGCTTTTGAGGATGGGTTTCTGTTTTCTTCAGGGATGTGGTGCCTAAGAGACTACCTATGCTCCAATAGATGGCCCTGTACCCATGCACATACAAATGCACTAAGTGAACTTTGTGGTACCCATGCTCCAATAGATGGCTCTATGCCCACACACATACAGATGTCACTAAGTGGACTCTGTGGTACCCATGCTCCAATAGATGGTCCTGTACCCACACACATACAGACAACACGGAGTGGACACTGTGGTACCCATGCTCCAATAGATGGCTCTAAACACACATGCGAACAGACGTCACTAAGTGGACACTGTAGTACCCATGCTCCAATAGATGCCCTGTACCCATGCATATACAGATAACAGTAAGTGAACACTGTGGGATTTTTGGAAGTGTACATAATGGGGGGGTAGATTTTTTCCAAACATATTACATGCATATTAAATAAATATTTTAAAGAAGAGAACATGAAATTGAGAAGGAAAAAGTGGTGGGAAATAGAGGAAGTAGAGGAGAGGAAAGCATTTGCCCAAAACATTACGTGCAGACATTAAATTATCAAACCATTATGAAAAGTCAGAATATCTTAGTGTAGTTGAAGACGATGGATGAGCTAGGGTCCAGAATGGCCTTGGGATCCATAGTGCATCCCTATGAAGCCTCCTCTTCTCTGTTGTCCTTTGTAAGTGTGTTTAGGGGACATCTGAAATGCACAACACAAGGCTTTCCTGTCTTTTCTCCATACTCTGTCATAATCTGCCTATTTCAAGGAGGTTCAGCTATGTGCTAGAGAATTTGATGTCGTAGTTGTCATCTTGGAATATTTGTTGGATGGATGGATGGCTGCATTCCCATCTGTATCATTGGTTCTTAATTATCCATTCTAACGGAGTTGAAGTAGGAGAGGAACATTGGAGAGTGAAGCCTACAAATCACTGGCAAAGTCCCTGTGATCCATTCCATTCAAACTCCCCCAGCAGACCTTCTGCCATCTTTACTACACATGACAAAAATGATGGCAGGTAAGTCCTTTCTCTTTGGCCTTAGATGCTAAGCAATGTTACTCCAAGTTATGGTTAGCTATGTGTGTAAATGGTAGGGCGCATCCCAGTGATGATTCTCAGAATCATCACAACCATGGTTTAGGACTAATACATTGTTGGTGCTTGAAAATTGTGTGCGTGGGGAGAGTTCTTAGAGGGATTGTTGTTGCTTTAAGGAGTTGCTGGTCAACTCAGATCAGGGGAGGAAGAGGAAAGACGTTTCCAGATAGACACTGTTAACTTTGCAAAAGGATTGGAAGGAGCAGCCACAATTTCAATGTGCTAGCGAAGGTCTAAGGAGCACCAGACTCTGGGGTCAAGTTTGAGCCCTTTCTTTTCTTTTGTAAAAGACAGGACTGACAGATGTGAGCTGTGCAAAGGGCCCTGGGGGAACTGTGGGTTCCCTGGGGGCCTAGTCCTCTGGAAGAAGACTTTGGGCAGGTCAAGATCATATTTCTTTTTACTCTTGTGCCTCTGCGCTCTTAGAAGGATTTCCCCGTCTCCTTTAAATCGTATAACTACATCCCAGTAAGTTACTTCTGAAAGCTCTGATGGTTTGGAAAAGGGGTGGGGGAACAACAGTAAAATCAGCATGGTTTTGACTAAAGGCCTGAAAGCAATAATGTAGATGAAGCAAATGCTAAGTGGAGGTGCTAACACCGAGCAAGGCAGTCACAGCTGAGGAGAGGGGCCCCAGGAAGCTTGGCTTTATGTTGCATGCAAAATCACGTGCTACCTTCTAGCCCTGCTCTGAGTAAATGAAGACAATGTGTGTATACATAGCCTTCAACTCTTCCCAACCCGTGGTGCTTAAAACCTCCAGTTCGCAGAGTTTCATATGAGCCCGTAACACGTAAGTCTTTTTTGCCTCTGAGTAGTTATTTTCATCTAGAAAACCATGTTTAAGTGCTGGGGGTATTTTTTTAATTTACAATACTATATTGCTTAGCTCAAGAATCATATGAATGTAAGAATAGACATAGTTTTATGTATTTATAAAACTCTAATAAAATATGCAGAAAACACAAATGCACCCATGGGATTAATTTTTTAGAAATGGAACATAACCCATCGATTTATGCTATTATTATGTGTCAATTAAAAATAAAATAAAAGCAGGGCCTGCGGCTCACACTTTTAATCCTGGCACTCAGGAGGCTGAGGCAAGCGGATGGCTGTGAGTTTGAGGGCAGTCTGGGTTACATAATGAGTCTGAGCCAGTCTGAACTAAAGATATCCTGCTCAAAACAAAAAAATTTGAAATATAATTAAAACATTTTTAAAGCAGAGTATAGACATGATACAAGCAGTTGTACAATTAGCTAGTTGAAATTCCTACTGATACTTTCTTATCCATTTTTATTCTTTTGTGAGGAAGGTGTCAATGATATAACTAATGTGGACTTTGAAAATGCCCTTTGGGGTGCATCACAGAAGATGGGGACAGAAAAAGTGTAAGTGCTGGAGGATAGGGAAGAGAGCCGTGAAACACTTTCTTCTGGACATGACTTGACTTCTGCATTCACAAGGTTTCTGAATAAGACAGGGCCATTATCATCCACAGCAGATGGGGGCTCACAGGGCCCCGCCCCCACCTTAGGAGCTTGGGCAGTGGAATGGCTGTTGTGGCCACTGGGAAGTGGCCGGTGCTCCACTAAGTATCTCCATACTGATGTCTACACAAACAACCCCTGTGAAAACCAGAGGGTCATTACTAAAGAGACATGAATGGAGAAGGGAGGCTTGTCGGACGGAATGAGAGAAGGCAATGGGTAGGGAATATGTTCAAAATACATTATGTCCGTGTATGAAATTGCCAAACAATACATTTTCAAGTGCCCTTTGGCTTTCTTTTGTCATGCCTCATAAAAATCAATGTTGTTTGATAATGCAAGAGTCTGATACAGACAAAACCCTCACAAAAGGCATCCAAATGTGTGGTCAAATCTATACAAACTGTATATATTATGAGCACAGACATGTAGTCTAAATTGTCAATACAAACTACTGGAGACAAGCTTATGAATTCATAGAAACTTCTCATTAGAGATATTACTCTGCATCTCTGTAAACACACATTTATATGTATACATATGTACATGGATATACACATATATGTAAACTGTGCACATGTGTATGTTCATATGTGCATGTATTGCACATCTGTGTGTGTGTGTGTGTGTGTGTGTGTGTGAGAGAGAGAGAGAGAGAGAGAGAGAGAGAGAGAGAGAGAGAGAGTTGTGGACTTGGCTTTCATTTATCATATAGTCATCCTAATCAGTAAGGTCAGTTGTACAGACAACAAAGTCAAATGTAACATTTTGATTCATGGAAGTAAGACATCAAATTGGAATAAGTTTTGCTCCCTATGCTGGCCTCTTTTGGATTCTGATAAACTTGAAACTTGAATGGAAAAAAACAAAGCAGCAATAAGGGGAAAATGTAGCAGAGAAATTTCCTGTTTTTCCCCAGCAACCCTATGGAGTCAAGGTTACCACAAACCATCTCACAGGGGAAGAGCCTGAACCGGGTCAAAGGAAAGCCACATACCTTGATTTGACCAGTTTTAACTTCACTGCCCAGATGTTTTCATCTGAAGAAAATGGTAGACTGGGGACATTGCTCAGTGCAGAGCAATTGTCCGGAATGTCTGAGACCCCGGGTTCAATCCCAACAGTGGAAAGAAGGAAGTCTGAGAAAAGTAGATCCCCGGCAATGTGGTCCAGAGGCAAAGAAGAGGGTCTTTCTGCAATGCACACACAAAAGGAACATACTATCCCGGGATTCCTCAGGTTGACTCCAGAGGTAAAGGTGCTGGGCACCAAGCCCCAGACCCTGAGTTCAGTCCCTGAACTCATATGGTGGAATGAGAGAGCCAGCTCCTACAAATTGTCCTGACCGCCACAAACTCAACATGGCACTTGTGTCCTAGGCCCTCATGCATAAATAAGTCAATATAGATAGATGATAGATGTAAGAAAATAAAAGATAAGAATTAATTCCTGTCCTGTATTTTGTCAACTTCCAGAACAGTACCCCCACCCCAGTCTCCTCGAGCAGTTGGGCTAAGTCCAGTTCCTACCTTTTACATTTTCCATGAGAAACCTATCTCCCCCTTCCTAGTGCCCGTGACACCACTGTGGAACTTATCAGGAACTCGAGATGTGTGTGAAGTTTCTTGTTGCAGAAAAGAAGCAGGGGAAGGAGGATGCTGCTTCTTGCTGTTAAATCAAAAAGCAAATCTTTCTTCTCTAACTGGCTTCGTGTCTGAAAACAGTCCACACTGTCAAGCACATAGCTCTTTGAGTTCTCAGGTGCTCCTTCCACTAAATGGGAGTAACGGCCACACTTCGAAGTGCCCGAATAGCCTAGGGCTGCCAGGCCATGTGAGGATGTAGGGATAGCAACTGTTAGCTCAGTTGGTAAAGTGCTTGCTGAGTGGGCAGGAAGACCTGGGTTCAATCTCCAGCCCCCAAATGAAAGAAGAATAAAATAAAAGAGATCCGTAAGCCAAGTTAAGCTTGGAGCAAAAACATTTATTTTCTATACTGTGGCCGAAGTCCCCTTGAAGTAAACAAACCATGGGGCCAAGATGATGGCCTTTATCGCGTCAAAGTGGTTGACCAGATGGCGAGGCCCATTCTACATAATGACTCTCACTCTGGTGGTTTGTAATTTCTGAAACTTTCTAATGGGAAATGCAGTTGGCTGCCAGCAAGCCCAGGCACAGCATAGATGTAGCTTCTTCCCAAAATAAAGAAAAATTCAACCCGCTGCTCTTCCCTCAGACGTGAGGAGCAGCCTAAGAACACAAGGCAGATTATCCGTATCCACACTGAGCTTTATTTACACGGAAGGAGGATGCAGGGAGGGTCATCCGGGAAGGCTTTCTCCTTGACTTTCTCAAGGAAAAGCATGGTAATGAATGCCTTTAGGGTCCATAGTCCCAGGGCACAGAGGGGTAAAGGGGAAGAATTGATGGGAAATGGGGACAGACAGAGAAAGAATCAGGGTGAAATGATGGAAACCTTTCACACAACTTGGCTGAGGCAAAACCCTCCATCTATCCAGTGATGCTTCCCACTCTAACTCACAGATGGCATCTGAAGATGCTGGAGCAATTCCTTTTACTTTTACAACCACAGGGTTTTTTTTTCTAATTAGTTTTTTAAATTAATGTTTTCTTCTTGCAGTGTATGGGTGTGTGATGTGGTATGTGTGTGGACCACACGTGTACATGCGTGTGAGTGTCTATATGTAGGTTTGAAGTTGACTCCTGTGTCTTTCTCAATATCCTCCATTGAATTTTGGAAACAGGGCTTTCACTGAGACTCGAGATGGCTAACTCCAGCTAGTATAGCTGGCCTGTTCACCCCAGGCTCTCCTGTCTCCATTGGGATCACAGATGATTTACACACTTTCTCTGTGAGTGCCAGGAACCAGAACTCCGCTCTTCCTGCTTGCCTAGCTAACATTTTATCCACCCAGTCATATCTTCACCCCCCCATCAAACCTTGTTTTAAGTGAGAAGAATGACGATGGTGGCATTCTCAACTGTTCCTCACAGTCCCTAAGACACTGTCTCTTGGCATCTCTCACTGGGGTTGTGAACACTAGTGGTTTTGAGCTCAGGTCTTTTTCTAACATTGCCACCTTGCTAAACTAGCCCCAGCTGAACTCACAGTTTCCAAAGAACGTTGCTTGCTATAGAGACACACACGGCCCCATTTCTCCTCGATGTGTAAGGAGACTAAGAATAACCCATCCGCTCTTTGGTGTTGGGTGCCTTTGCAATCTGGTATGCCGAGATCCCCAACTCCAGGGTAAGAAATAAATCTGCCTTCAAATAGCAGTGAGAGAGCTGGGTGGGCATTCTGGAAGACAAGTCCATGGAAGCCTCCTGCAGTGCTGGATGGAATCAGGAGTGCTTATGAACCACTCAGAAAATGATGGAGTGTTTTCTGATTAGCTGGTTGTAGCTCCTAAGCTTTTATGGTGAGAAAATGGTTAAACAGACGGCACGTTGTCGGGGAGACACATTGTGTTACTCTTTCAATTTGAGTGAAACAATTGAAATTATTATGACTTTGTGTGTGTGTGTGTGTGTGATGGGGGGGTATTGCTTTTTATTAAAGGAAGATATCCCAGCGTGTTCTTCTGCAAATAGTGGGGTGGTGCCTGTTAGCCACCTCCAGGTTCAGTCAGAGACCCTAATGTGCAACATTTGGTAAACTGCCACTAAAAAGTCGACTGTTAGGACATGGATTTTAATAGAGGCTTATGGACTAAGGGACTTTTATTTCTTGGGCCAGGTGCTACTAGTAGTGTATCTTGGAATGAACTGTATTTAAGAGGGCTAGGGAGAAGCTTCGAGAGCAGCCATCCATAATCAGAATCTCAGGCTGATCGCTTAAACAAATCATGAGCCATTACCGAAGGGCAGCTCTCTCTAAAGTGGTGCTTTGGAAACTAGGGATAGAATGTAGGCAGACGAAGAATAAAGGCAGCCTGCTCAGTGCTTCGAGGAAGTCTGTGGCAAACAGTGGAGAGGTGGGCTAGCTGGAAGGCTAAGGACAAGCCAAGTGAGCAGTCTGCGCTCTCCCAGGCAATGGCTGCCAGATTAGAAGCATCAGTGCCCTCTATTGTTCATGGGAGAAATGCAGACGCCAGAGCAGGAACCTGGCTGTGTTGGCCTTGTAAGCAGACCACCTGGGAGAACCAGGACTATGCAGGAAGGAAGGGGAAGGGAGGAAAGCAAGCAAGGGAGACAGGCAGGTAGAAGGGGGAGGGAGGGGGAGAAAGGCTATCTTGTTGATCCTGCAGTATTTCATTGCCATCATCCAAATGTAAGAATAAAATGTAAGAAAAAATATACTTTTTCTTGATTACATTTATTATAATACGAACTATTCTTCAGAAGAAACATGGCTTCCCTTTATTTTGTTTTGATTAGCTTATAAAACAGGTCTCATACTTTAGCTCAGGCTGACCTTGAACTTGTAGCAATTCTCCTGTCTCAACTCCGGAAAGACTGGGCGAGCATGGGTGTCCTGTGACACCCTGCAAGAGGCACACTTCAGTTTAGTCATAGTGGACCGGAGGTGAGTGAGGGCAGCTCCTCATTCATTCACTTTATTTAATGCTATCTTTGTTTCTCAGGTTGACACCTCAGGCTTTGATGAGGGTCATACTGATAGCGATTTTCTTCTTTTCCCCTTTCTCCAATTTATATTTATATTTTTCTCTGTTGTCTACACAGCAAATACAAGGATCAGAAACTTATTTTAAAAGCTCAGATAACATTTAAAATAGTATTGCTCAGCTATGTGTTTAACTAAATTAGAGATTACCGAAGGAACGAGAGCTTCATTCAGGCGGCTCATTTGGAATTACATTAAACAGCTGCTGGCGAGCAGCTGACGACATAGGAGACCATTTTGATCTCCTCAGCACCGGGACTTTAGCAGGGCGCTCCCGGCATGCAGCTCTGAAGAACACATTGTGCTCCAGAGACCCACACACAAGCATACTCCCCATGGCGCTTGTTGCCAAACACTGGACTCTAATCACTTTGTATTCAGTCACAGAGCCAGGAAGTCCAAATCCAGCCAAATAAATGCAGCCCGGGCTTAGCAGAAGCAGCTTTAACAGGTGCTTCGGTGTGGTCTCAGGGAACCTGAGAGACAGGACAAACAGTAGAGGATAGTGGCCATCCTGTCTGTCTGCCCAGTGCACAGGATGGCACCCGGCCCTGAGCAGCAGTGCACCATGGAGGCCGGCTAATTGATGCCTAAGTGATGGTGGAGCAATGCAGAGAAGATGCTGAGGCCCGTAACTCTGCAGGCCCTCTGCAAATGGACTGTGGCTGGGGTGTCTGCAGCCTGCCCCCAACCCAGCAACAGAATAGATGGGAATAAAGGTTATGTTCTGGTAGGAAATAAAGTAATTTGACGTCAGCAGGTGTTGCCAATTGCCGGTGCACAGCAGCCAGTGAAACTGGACTGGCTGCTGTCTGGCTCTGCCTCTGCCTGCGAGGACAGGTGGTCCACCCAGCAGGCCACACGCAGGCCTGGTGTGATTACTTCTAGTGCACAAAGCCCACTTCACCCAGTCATGGGTTTCTTTCTCCCTTGCCACGTTCCAGGTGGCCCGCCAAAATCAGGGCCCTTGAGGAGAAGTTCACAAAATCCAGCTGCTTCTGTGATGGTTGCCCAGATAGTTCACTTTAGAACCACGCAGATAGTGTAGATGCCCAGCAAGGAGCAGGGATCTGGGAACAGACAGAAAACTGCCTGAATTTACCTATATATTTTCTTTGTTCCTCTAACTAGATAAAAAATATAGGTCCCCATCAGATTAGAGGAATTTGGCATGTTCTAATAAACTATTGAGTGTAGGTATTGGCAAGGGCATTTACAAGTGGGTTGAGAATTCATTGCTTATAACGGATCCAGCTTTTATCTGCTGCTTCAGAAAAGCACCCCCCTCCTTCTCCCTCCTTCTCTCTCTCCTTCTCTCCTTCCCTCTCTTCCTCCCTCTCTCCCTTCCTCACTCTGTCTCTCTCCTTTCCTCCCTTCTTTCTCCCTCTCTGTCTCCCTCCTTCTTCTCCACTACTCCATGGATTCCAGCATGTGTTCCATTCCAGGTCACTGCTCTGTCGCCGAGTCCCTCCAGCCCAGAGTTCTTTGTACTCTTTACTTGTTCCCTAGATGCCCCTATCTCAGCAGAGGATAACTCTCCCTCTGTGGTACCTGTTATTCCACGTGCATGTTATAGGATGCACACAACCCTCTTCCTCTTCAGTTATAGGGAATTAAGACAGAATAAGGTTGATAAAATAAGCGCTATATGTAATGCAAGTATAAGGGTAAGATGTGAGCTGAGTTCATTAGTCATATTTCAGTCTCCTGAGCATAAGTGTAAAACGTTGAGTAATACCAAGTATCATTTTAAGTAATCATCGAGTAATATCTGAGGACTTGAATTGACCTTCTATGTGAGCTGTCCCATTTCCTTGCTGACATGTCAGTAGACGGCAGCCTACAGAGTGAGTAGTTTCTCTAAGGATGCCCTTAGTTCCCAATGGAACCAGGGTTCTTTATTTTATGTGGGAGTTTGCATGTGTATGGGTACGCATGTGCGAATGCACCCATGACGGTGGACATACACAGAAGTGGAGGTCAGAGGAAGCTTTCTCCTCTGTCTGTTTCTGCAGCATACCTCTCAGATAGAGTCTCTCATGGTATGTGGAGATCACTGTTATTTTAGTGAAGTTCCTGGCCAGTCAGATCCAATGATCCTCCCGTGTCTGACAACCCAGCCTTCAAGTAACAGGAGTAGGTAGCCATGTTTGGCCTTAATAAGTGGGTGCCAATAATCCAAGTGTCTGTCCTCACATTGTGCAGCAAGCGCTCTTACCTACCGAACTGTTTCTCCAGGCCTACAGGTAGGATGCTATCCACGTGCATTTGGGTCTCGAGCATCTATAAACATTTTGGCAGAGTTACACTACCTGTCTGGATGGAACGACCATCACTATACCTTTTGCATCCAGGTCCCTGGCATTCCTCTATCAGGGATGTCTGCAGCAACCAACTAGAAGGCCTCTGGCTGGAGGTAGAGGAGGTGGGGGTGTCAGCTGTTTTCCTATATGAGTATAATGTTAACGGGGGTAGAAGGAGGCACAGAATAGAATGATCTTGTGAGGACCCAGCAGCTGTGTCTTTCTTAATCACTCTCCACCTTAGTTTTTGTTTGTTTTTGTTTGTGTAGCCCTAGCTGCCCTGGAACTCACCTTTTAGTCCAGGCTGACTTCAAACTTGTGATCCTCTTCACTTCACTTCCTTCAGCAAGTCCTACTAGTGTGTACCACCACGACTAGGTCCACCTTAGCTTCTGAGGCAAGGTTTCTCACTGAACCCAGAGCTAAGGGGTTGAGTAGACTATCTATCTGGCCAGTCAGACCATGGGTTCCTCCTGTTTCTGGGTCCCCCCAGCATTGGGGTTACAGACAGGCACCACAAAATACAGTTTTCAGGTGGATGTTGAGGATCAAAACTCAGGCATCATTATAATAATTATCAAAAATCAAACCCAGAACCCTGTGCATGCTGGGTAAGCACTCTATCACTGAGCCATAGCCTAGCCCAACACTAGCCCTATTGTTCTGCTGTGCTATTGTGACAGAGGAATGGACGTGTGGGGGGGCGGGGCTTAGATGAAGGCAGTTTTGTGGAATGAGCTGATTGCTCTTCAGTGTGGATCTGCCCCTAGGAATGTGTAAAATTTAGAAGCATCCTTATTTCAGAATCTGTAACCCTACAAAACTAATATCATTTATCTTGAAAAGAGGTAAAATAATCTAAATAAGGTTGTATGTGTTTGGTCCTTTTGGAAGTGTCAGTCAATCCTATTTGTGTACTTGAATTTAATAGAACTAGTAACTTCATAAAATTTATGAATTCTATTTGGCCCATATTATGGTTTCTTTAAGATAGTAACCTTCTATTAAATCAGTTTGATTTGTGTGTGTGTGTGTGTGTGTGTGTGTGTGTGTGTGTATAAAATAATAAATCATCCTGAATGATAATAACATAAGTCCTTTTAGGTATGTTGTTGATAAAAGTTAGGTGAATGAGGTTCTTTAAAGACAATATTTAGAAATACATGTAGGCAGGTTTAACATGTAACAAGCAAAATAGTGTATGTGTGTTGGATGTGGATTGTGGTATGTGGTATGCATGTGTGGTATGTGTATGGTGTGTGTGTATGTGGTGTGTATGGATGGGTAATGTCTGGGTGTATGGTTTGTGCGTGTGTGGGTATGTATGGTGTTTGTGTGTGGTGTGTGTGTGGGAGGGTGTTGCATATGTGAGTTGTGTGTCTGCTTCATTTGTTTAATGAGCAATTTCTGGGATGAGGGTCCAGTCTCTGTTGCAAGCATTTGGCATCTGTTTGCGGTCTCGGAGGAGGGGTTGAAGGATCAGCGAGTACTTTAGTCAGCTCCAGGAGCTTGTTGCTTTCATGTCTATCCCTTCAGAGTAGGTTCTAGATTAGGCTTCATGCAGGCTGATGATCAGCCACAGATGATGAGTAGATAATGCCGTGTTCCAACTGATACCTCAAAAATGCATCTATCTTACAGTTTCCCTTGTGTCCAAATCTGGTGCAGCTTCTGTTCCCAGGCAAGAAAAGCACACTGTGAAAATGAGAGTTTGTGGCAGCGAATGCTTTTGAATGGTGGATCCCTCTGTTCAGGGTATGCTGTACTGCAGATGTGACATCCACACTGACAGAGGATGTTTTGGCCTGACTCTAACTGTTTTGCTGTTTTGGTACTTTGCCCCCTTTTAATCAGGCTAAACTCTATCCAGTCCAGGGAAACTGTGAGTGGTATAGCAGAAACATCACAGCCTTGAGCCACCTGGAACCCCAGGGTCACATCCCTGACTCGTCACTCATTGCTTGCTTCCCTTGAGTAAGTTCTCATCTGGGTGTCATTTCATTCTTCATGTTTCTTTGTCGCCATCATCATAGCATGTGTTCTAAAGATGCCGTGAAGAGGAACTAAGGACATGGTGTTTGAGGTCACACAGAGCAACCCAGGCCCATCCTCCAGCACTGTGCTGAAGACAGTGCTTAGCAAGGGGATTCCACTTCTCTTAGGCCCAAGCTCTCAGCTAAGCCCTGCATTCGCTAATCGTTCTATGTTGCTCCCTTCTTCCCAGGAAATAGAATGCTTTGCTCATGTATGTCTCCACCTCATAGAAGAGTGAAAAGCTAAGATAACTCGTCATGTGATTTAACAACAGTATCCACTGTTGTGTGCATAGGGGGCTGCTGATTGTGTATGTGTGCACGCATGCACATGCACACTTCTGCACACTTACACCGGAGCTTGCTAATGAGCGTGTGGAGGCCACAGGTCAATATTTGAGCATTTTCCTTGACCATTCTCTACCTTATTTTATGAGACAGGGTCTTTCACTAAACCCAGAGTTAAAGACTTAGCTAGACTAACTGGGATCCTCCTGCCTCCGTCACTCCAGTACTGGAATTATGGATGGGCACTGACATATACTTTTCTTTATGTGGATGTTAGGGATCTCAACTCAGTCCCCCAGGCATGTATGGCAACCCACTGAACCATCTCCTCAGCCCTAAAATTGACAGTTATGCCTCTGGAAGGTGTCGTTTATAGACACATAAAATAGTAGCAGATGGGCTATAGGAGAAATGAGTGGCGTAGAATGTCACCTGAGGTCCTACTGGATGAGCTTGTTTTCACTGCTGTGAC
Organism: Ondatra zibethicus; assembly: GCA_004026605.1. Taxonomy (NCBI): domain Eukaryota; kingdom Metazoa; phylum Chordata; class Mammalia; order Rodentia; family Cricetidae; genus Ondatra; species Ondatra zibethicus. The sequence goes on from PVIU01000966.1 coordinate 155,277, forward strand.
AAAAATGCTATGGCCCAAAGTGACTCCTGGAAGAAATGCTGACTTTGGCTTACTGTTCCCAAGGAATATGAACCCATGGTATCACGAAAGCATAGCAGCAAGCAGCAGGAAACATGGCGGAGTAGGAAGTGGCGAGGTGACATCCTAAACCACTAGCATGAAGGAGAGAGAGTGGAAGTGGGGTATGCTTAGGAACTCTCAAAGCCAACCTCCAGCATCGAACTTCCTCCAGAAGGCCCAGTCACCTCCTCTCCACCCGCTGGAGACCAAGTGTTCAAATGCCAGAGGCTAAGGGGGACATTCTCTTTCAAGCCAGCACAGTCACGCAGTAAACCTCTCAGGATTACTGCCAGGATTTTTAAGGCAGGCACCATCCCTGTGATAGAGAAGGCCTGATTTAATATGTTTAAGAGAATTTTTTTTGAAAAAGGAAAAGAACAAAAAAAGCAAAATTCAGAAAAAAAGGAAAATTCCAGGGAGTGCTCCTGTCTTCCAGAGATGCCCCTTAAAATGACAGCTCATGAAGAAAAATCAGGACCCCTAGTTAAGTTCTCAGATGTCACCAACAGTTTCTTGAGGGAATCAAGACTGCTTCCCACCCCCGCAAAGTAGGCCACATGGTTGGTAAATGGAGAGATGTTTCCTAAACAAGGAACCAGAATTAAAACCTTCGTGAACTATAGAAAAATATCTGTACCTGCTTTTCGCCTGGAGAGCAAGACAAACGAGTAGGGCGGAAGATGGAGTCTGGGGCCGTCCTGAAGGCTGATGCCACTGCCATGGCAGGGAGCCAGCCATGCTGCTGTAAACGCAGATGGAAGAATGAAACACATTGGCGGCCAAAAAGAACTACTCATAGTTAACTCAGCGTGCATCGCCAGGAGTGAGACAGGAAGAGAGGGAAATATCCTTGGTAGTTCTGTGCATGCATATTTCTTAAGTTTTAGCTTCTTTGGTTTGTGTATGTATGTTGAAAGTCCTTGGCTAAGATCTGTATATCCTGGGCACTGGTGAGCCTTTGTGTGCAAGCGTCTATAGAGAGGTGTGCATGTGTGCACCGCCATGCGCTAGACTTAGGTGAGAGGTCCAATTGAAGCATCCTGGGAGCGCCCCTAGGAGCCTCGTTTGTCTAGTACCTTCGAAGGAAAGGATGCAGGCTCGCATTTTCTCGTGTGTAAATATTTAGCTTGGCACCTAGCTTGGTGCTAACAACAATGTGTTAAATGCCTGCCAAATATAGGATAGATAAATTGACTCAACACCCAGAGTTTAGTATTCTCTGTCTAATTGCTGTTTCTTCATATGTGAAGCAGAAGAGATTGTATTTACTATCTCGCTTGATCTCTTCTGCTTTCTTCTCTGGGTTGTCTCAACCCTCTTCACTTAGAGAAAAAGAGGACTGTCCTATATGACAGGTGAACAGAGCCACATGGCATGCCGGCTGTGTTCAGGGTATCATAAGCACTGGTCCCTCGGGGCAGTAAAGATAAGGACCAAGAGCAAATGCTGGGTGCCCTCTGAATGGGATCGGGGTATTTCTGCTAGTTGCCTGCTATGAAGATTACAAAGCACCAGAGCATCGGGGAGCCTCAGTTTCCAATTAGTAGCTTTGGGATCTGAAGGTTGTGAATTCCACCAAGTCAGGTGATGGCAGATGTTGAGGATAGAGTTAATTCTTTGTCAGTTGGCAGTACTTAACAACGCTTGTCGTCTGTCATGACCAGCACCCATTGCCATCAGAGACCATAACAACGGTGATGATGATGCCATCCCTAGTCAGCCAATGGTGGTGTGAGTTTAAGATGGCTTGCACCAAACACCCCACAACACGAATGGAATTGTGTCAAGATCAGTTTTCTACCTGATGTTTTGGGGTCTAAGACTTTCTGCAAATATATTCCTGCTTTTGGGGGAATGGTAACCAGCGTTCTGTGTTAAATGTTTTTGGAGACTAGGAATAGCTTTGTTTCTTTCATATGGACAGGAAAAAAGTGAGTTTTACTATCTAGATATTTATTTCAGGGCTCTCTCCATGATACCAGGAGTCACTATATAGGGTATTATTTTATTTTAGCCACAGTTGGCACACCAATCTATTGATAAGAGCAAATGCATAGATTTTGACTGTTTCCTTGCGTGTTTGCTGTCCGCTGAACACCTCGTGTACTTGATTTGGGAAAGGGCTGCATTTTCACAGTATGCCACTCTCACAAAGCTGTGCCTTTTTGGATTGTACAGCACATCTCTTTTCATGTGGTAGAGCTAGCAGCCTCATGCCGTGGGCTCTCTAATGACACCCCCAGCGACAGAAGGAGGAATTCACTCCATTAAGCAAATGTATTGGAGGTGCCATACCTTGTTGGAGGTGAGGATTCAATCCTTAACAGCAGTAGCAAACCCGAAAGCCCTTTCTCTTCTCGTTCACTGTTGAGCACATTTTCTAGTCATCAGAGAACAGAGAAACCTCTCTGGGAGAAATACCTCAGTTCAATTGGAAATCTGAGGGTCTTTTTAATTATCTAGGAGAGTCCAACAGCAGAGGGCGATGTGAATACAACATTTTAAGTACTTTTTATATGTATAGTTTATTAGAGGTATGTAAACAAATAAACCTCTTTTACGTTTATGATAACAGTTCTTTGTTTTGCTTAGAAAAGCCTTTTGCTCTAACAATTGAAATCATACTCCTTCTATATCTTGCTCTATTTCTATACTTTGGCAAGGAATTAAAAAGTTATGATTTCTGTTCAAGCAAATGGAATTTATTGAGTTTCTATTGTATGCAGAGGATCACATTAAAGGTTAGAGGAGGCTAGTACAAGACTAGGCAAAGCCTCGTTGATGAAGTAGCTATTGGTCAACGACTGTATACAAGGCACAGTGGAAACAGTTGGCAGAAACGAGACAGTTGCCTGCACCGTAAGGAGCATACAGTCAACTGGAGAAATCTAAACCTTTTCCGTCGGCAATTAAATATTATCTAATTTACCCAAATCTATTTTGCCCAAGTCATTTTTGAGACTTAGCCCAGAAAAGCAGTTTCCTATTCTCTGCTTCTACAGGATGCAAGGAATGGGCCAACTTTGCCTGTGTGACGGCAGGGTCACGCTTTTAGCATGTTCAGGCTAGGCGGTGGTCCTTTCATCTGGTATTCGGCGCAAAATAGAAAAATTAAGGCAGGAGTTAATAAACTTAACAAAAATTAAGTTTGAGCTGGACTGAGAACAGACTCTGTGTTCAGGTGTAAAACTCCTGAACTCCCATGCAGAGGGAAATACAAGGTAGTTGTGTGAGAGAGCACATGGGATGCCCAGGAGGAAGAAAAGAAATGGAGGGATATCCGCGAAAGCGCTGGTGAGGGCATCTGCTTCCTCGGGACGTTCAGATCATGGAGGTGCTGTGAGTCAGAACCAACAGGACGCATGTAAACATGCATACAGAAGCGGGGTTTTCTTCTCCTGACCGGAGGGGTCACATTCATTAATCACTCACTTGATAGACAGTGGGGAGTCGAAGGCTGGTGCCCTGCTCTGTGCTCATCCTTCTCCTTAATAAGGAGGCATGGACGCTCTGCCAGGTCCTACGCTCTGTTCTCAACACCCAGAGACAAGGTTTCCTGGTTCATGGGAGAAGTAAAAATACACATAAGCAGATATGGAAATGCAAAACAACGAAGGGATGAGAGATGCCTCCTGGGAGGAGGTGACCTTTCTTGGTCTCCATACAAAGGAGAGATTTCCAAGGGCCTGGGGGTACACACCGGGGTGCATCTTGGGATCAGGCGTGTTGGGAGGGCACTCTGGAGGTTCGAACCGGAGAGATCTACCTGTGAACTGTGAGCAGACACAGTATTACCCAGATCCTAAAGGGCTCCCATTCTCTGCTCAGGTCCCCTCTGCAGGGGTGACATTGCCTGTGTATCTGGTGCTACTCCGTTTTGCTGGGGGACTGCGAAAGGAGAAGTAACACTAGCCAGAGAGGACGACAGCTCAGCATTGTATCTGATAGCCATTTTCGTGTATGATTGAACGGACAGACTGTGTTTGCTCACAGAGGGTTAACATTTCAAGTTCTTTCCCGTGGGGCAGTAAAATTCAGCAGGGGAAAAGAATGCCCACGTTGCCCATATGTCCAGTATCTATATAGTCTATTATTCTACATAACCCCATTTTGGTTAAGTGTGGCATGCCTTTAATGAAAGTTACCTTCACACAGGTATGCTACCATCCGCCAACAATTTCTAGGCACGAGAAAAATGCTACCCATAAAAATTCAAACCCTTCAGGTCCCTGAAAAGTCTTTAGCTACTCTGTCTGTTGTACAGAAAGTGCTGTCTATCTCCAGCATCTAAGGGTAAGTTACTATTTCTTTCTTTTTTTCTCTTTCTTTTCTTCTTCTTCTTCTTTTTAAATGTTGAGCACGTTCCTTTACAGGGCTTAGAAATCTTTCTGGTCCAATTGAACAAGAAAGGCCTCCTCTTGTGCCTTTTTTTTTTCTCCAGGCTGATGAAGCCTTATAGAAATGTAAATGCGGAGTAAGAGGAGCTCTCTCTGGCAGGAAGCTTGTGTGGGGCTCTGCTCTTCTCCCCTGATCTCTTGTAAGAAAATTCCCTGATTCTGCTGCTGTGTGCATCTCGTGTGTAAGGGCATTTAATTAGCTACAAGTTACAACAAAGACGTTTGAAAGGAGAATAGATCCCTGGCATGCACACCTTTATTTTCATTTGGCGAACAGCTAGGTGTTTAGCTCCCTTATCAAGAACTGCATGGGCTGCTGGGCTAAACTGGGAACATCTCCGCACTGTTTGACAAATAGATTTTTTTGTAAACTGATTTAGCCTTTCCATTGTTTGCATTTCATTATATAGCAGACTTTCATGTCACAAAATCGGTATTCATTCAAAACAGAGAATTTAGAGATAGGGCTGCAGGCAGATAAAAAATATTGCACAGGTCAGGCCCATTAAGCACAGAATAATAGCAAGCCAGTGATCCTAGAGGCTGGTCTTCCCCAGAGAAGGGGCTACTATGGCTGAGGTCAGAAGGCAGCTGGGGACTTGACAGCAGGCTGTGGACATATTTACAGGACAGTTTGCACAAGGTGGTGGAAGTGGGACAGGGGGCCAAGAAGACATTCCCTAGGACAAGTGATAGGTTTATCTTTGCATCTTGCACTTTCCCTCTCCCTGTTCCCATGGTGGGGGTGCACCAAGGATGGTTTTTAGCAGGTGAATTGTGTCTTGCTTGGTTCTGAAACACTGACTCAAACGATCTTGCAGATGGTCTGTGGTACCTATGGAAGGGCTATAGCGGGGCTGTCTACTTGGAAGAGAGTGTTGCACAGCAAGCTTTTAGACTCCATCATGCCTGACACCACCTACCTACCCCAGAGTCTCTCCAGGAGCAGCCTGAGAATGTGTATTCCCCAGGTGAAGATGAAGGTTGAGTATGAGAATCACTATACAAGGCTTATGGAAAAGGGTCAAATTATTGGGGTGTGTGTGTGTGTGTGTGTGTGTGTGTGTGTGTGTGTGTGTGTGTGTGTGTGTGTGTATGTGGCATTCGGATTGAATCTAAAACTTTGAGATGTATCCCTGAGGTCCAGCCCTGGACAGCCCCACTCCCCTGCCAGCCTCCTATGGGAAGTTCAAAAAGTCACAGAGGATGGTTATATGAAAGATTTGTCTCAGTAAAATAATTTTTAAAAGTAAATGGTCAAAGCCATGGTTCTTATGACAACCTATTCTTGCTCATTGGGAATTCTCCTTCCTTCTTGGAGGTCCTGCTTTTTGTACTTGCCTGTCAGTATTGGGGTTACTTATGATGAATGGGATGTTGTCTCTCTTACAGGAAACTTGTCTCTCAGGAGAGTCAGTCTGAGGGAGACAGTGGTAGCACTTAGTTATGGGATGGCAGGAGTGTGGAGGTCCCTGTCCTGCGGGAAGCCTTTACTGACCCCACTAAGATGAATAAATATTAGTGATGAGTAGAAGTCATGGGGGGTGGGAAGGAAGCGAAATGTTGGTGTGTGGCCAGGAATCCACCCTCAGTTTGGCTTTTTAAAATACAGCACTTGTGAATGATACACCACCCCCACTCACTGCTGGTCTGATGTGTATTTCATGGTGTCTCAGTCAGTACTTCTGCATTGCTGGGTCTACTGGCTTCCCAGCTTCTGTCTGCTGTCTTCTGTTAGAGAAATAAACAGCTAACCTTGTGACATTATTCACACAAATATGGAATATGAACAAATGAATGGTAAGGCTGGGCATAGGTCTCGGTAGTAGAGCTTTTGCTTAGAATGAGGTTCCATGTTCTGCCCCCATTCTAATAGAAGGGAGAGAAGGGAGGGAGGGAGGGAGAGAGGGAGGGAGGGAGAGGAAGAGGGAGTGGAGGAGGGAGGGAAGGAAGGAGGGAGGAATTGAGCCAAGGGTTTCACACATATTTATAGGCAAGTGCTGGACCACAGAGCTATACCTCCATTCCTTGAATATAATCTGATAAATAAATGGGTGCATTGCTTAATTGGTTGTTAGCCCAGGATGTCCTGAAACTCACTGTGTAGCCCAAGTAGGATTTAAGTCTGTGGTGATTGATCTTTCCTCCTGCCTTACACTCCCCATCACTGAGCGCACAGGCTTGCGCCACTCAACCTGCCTTAAAAGATTCTTTTAAATTATACTCACGCCTCACTGGTCAGCGTTGTGGGGCTTGCTGGCCTCGCCTTGGCAGTATTGCATTTATATTGGTTAAATTTCCTAAATGGATATTAAAATTTTGGTTCCCAGGACAATGTCACTCACAAATGGTTTTTAGTTTACCTGACTCCACTTCCTCAGTGGTTCGCCTCACCTGCTTCCTTCTCCTTTCAGCGTTGGCTGCAGTTTACAGTTACCTGTGGGCTTCACCCTTAAAGTGCCCTTCTGTAGACACCGTCACAGCCATCCTTACTCAATGGGTCGAGAATCCATACTAGGGCAATCCAGTCTCTGGGCAATTCCCCCAGGAAGTGGGCCATCTCATTTGGGAATTCCTGTTGAACTTTGGAGTGTTGCCTGAGATTCACAAGCTAAGAGGAGACAGAACAAGAGAACCAGTTAAGCCCTTGAAATCCATTGACCTAGTAACTTAGCATCTCATGCATGTCCCTGACGATTTTTGCAACTTAGAATAATTTCCATGAGCCATTTGTAAAGAATACGCTTTCCTTTACATGTGCATAGGTCACAGTAGACTTCATCACACATGTATTTCCCGACAAATGCTTTCTGGAGCATTTTTCCTTAGAAAGTAAGCAGGAAGGGTGTGTGTGCCTTTTACAAAAATATCTTATTTGTGTGTGTGTGTGATCTTGAGTGTGTGAGGGTTCTCACAGAGGCCAGAAGAGGACATTTAATCACCTTCAGCTGGAGTTACAGATGGTTCAGAACCATGTGAAGTGGGTGCTGAGAATCAAACCCTGACCTTTCCTGACTGCTCCTAATCTCTGAGAGACCTCTCCTGTCCAACTTCCCTAATGCTAATTGTTGTAAGAAACAATAGAACCTGACACATGGGAATTTCATGGAGCCCATAGTCAGCCCTCTGTAGAGCTATGAGTAAAAGCAGGGTACCCCCAAACTAATGGATGCCTTTCTTTTTTTTCACACAGGGCATCCTAGGCAGGACCTTACACACAGGTGAAGCATTTTTCGCACCGAGCAACATCTCCAACTCCGTGTTGTTTGTTTTTTGTTTGGTTTAGTCTGGTAACACCTGGGCTTGAACCCAGGCACTCAAATATGCTAAGCAAAAGCTGAACTCTGCCCCCCAATCCCAAACTGACTGCAAACAGAACTTATCTGGAGAACATTGCAAACTCCTGATCCAGAGATTAGAAATTAATTGCCTAGATTGGGTATTGGGGCTCACTAACATACAGAACGTCTTCTTCAACTTCCTTAGCCTTAGATGAAGTTAGAGCCACCCATATTTTAAAAAACAAAGAGACCAAGACATAGAGCAGTCAAATCTCTTAGCTCGCAAGGCCCTCGGCTTGAGAAAGGCTGAAGTCAGGGGCAAAATAAGAGCAACCTTCTGTCTCCAATGTTTCTAGCCACCATATTTACATTGAAGCTTTTTATTTTATTTCCAATTATGAAGAAGACTAAACTGAGTGAACTAAATGGGCAGATTAAAGGAAGAAGTGAGCGTACAACTTTCTAGAAGCTCAAGAATCAAATTTAAAATTATATTTGTACTGTGTGTGTGCGTGCGTGTGTGTGTGTGTGTGTGTGTGTGTGTGTGTGTGTGTGTGTGTGTGTACCATGGCATGCATGTGGAGATCAGGGGAAATCTTGTGGTTAGGTCTCTCCTTTCATCAGGTGGGTCCTAGGAATTGAACTCAGATCTTCAGGCTAAGCTACAAGCACATTTACCTACAGAGCCACCTCACCAGCCACTGAACCAAAGTTTGGTTGGAATGGGCTAGCCATAGTAGCTAATAAGAAGAGCTTATGTGTGTCTGAGTTGATTTTGGGTGTTTCTCCTTGTAGAATTTTATTCATTAGTCCCAGTGTTGGAACAGGATGTTTAGACAACTACGGGACAATGAGTGTAAATGAAGTAAACTCTGAACTTTTCATTCTCGTGGACAGCTCTCCACACCATGGTGAGAACATCGCCCTGTAAAGCACAAGGAGACCTCTAGGGTCTCCAGTGGAAACCCCAGGGTTCCCTGTAGGACTCCCTCAGGGCCTGTTAATTCCTGCCCCTGTCTCCAGACTTTCTGATGAGTCTGGAGTCAGGTCTGAGAGTTCGCTAAGTATCTACATTCTTGAAAATTGCACCGGTATGTGCACCTGGCTGCTTTTAAGCTCCGGGTCCTCTTGCCTCAGCCTCCCAGTGCTGGAAGGGTCTGTGTGAGGTCCTCCTCAGGCTGAGCAGTGTGACTACGGAGCACTAGTGTCCTAGAGGCCTAGCGACAGAGGGGCCATTATGAGTTCTTTCTTTACCATAGTTTGCTTTTCAGCTCAGGATAAGCAGGACTTAGAGTCAAAGTAAGTTCTCTATTCAACCATTACTCCTTAGTTCTGCTTGACTTCTTTGGAGAGGAAACAGTTACCATTCTCTTACATTTCTGACTTTGGATGGACAGCGCTGTCTAAAAGGACTGCTTGGTACTGGGGTGGCAGCTGAAGCTCGGCCCAGCTTTGCACACAGAGGCCTGGGTTTGATTTCCACACTGCATAAACTAGATATGTTGACACATGTCTATAATGTCAGCTCTTGGGAAGTAGAGGTAAGATTAGACTATCAAGGTCATTCCTGGCAACACAGAATTCGAGGCCAGCCTTGGCTACATGAGACCTTCCCCCCCACAAAAAAATTTAAAACAAAGAGATACACAAAAATATTACTCATTAAACAACCAAAAGCGACCACCTGGAATGGAAGTGCACGTAGTGAGAGTTAAGCCACCCCTTAACCATATCCTTCCATTGGTTAAGACTAGTCAGGACCGGTTAGAGAGACCCTGCTGGAGACTGGAAGCAAAAGAGTAATTCCCATAGCTGTGCAACACAGTCTGGAGAAAAAGTGAATAATGAAAAATATTTTAACCCTATTTTTCTCATCCATGGAACCGGGAGGTTCAATCCTAAAAACAGTTCTCCTTTTCACAAGTCAAAATAGGTCTCATTTAATAAGCAGTTAATTGAAAAAAATACTAAAACATTGACTGGATTCCTTCCCTCAGACACTGGGGTGTACCTGTAAAAAGAAAAAGAAAAAGAAAAATCAAGCTGTGTACTATATAGTTTGTGTGTGTGTGTGTGTGTGTGTGTGTGTGTGTGTGAGCACGCGCGCGCATACACACATATTGCCCAAATACACATTTGCCCAAATAAGCAATTTATTTGGCAGATTACTGTTAGTTATAACACAGATAATTAAAAGCTCAATAGTTTAATGCACAGAAAACAGGGACCTAAGTATAAGGTACTCCAAACCAGTTAGACTACCTAGTGTAATGTGTTATGAGATGGGGGGAGGGTAGATGATGGATACTGTGTGGTGGCCCTTGAGGGACATGAGAGTATCTTCTCTCTGTATATACACTGCCTAGGTACATGTTGTTGCTGAGTGAATGGGAGGCAGGCTCACGGGGGAAGGTTCACTCTTGTGATCCTACAGAATTTATTCATAAAAGATAACTCTCTTCCAGAATATTGGCACATGAGTTAAGATTGTTAAACTGAGTGTTTAGGACTCTTCTCTGCACTTCTGAAAGTGTTGATGGGGATTGGATGATCGAGTAGACTTAACTGCTCAATAGATGGAAATGAGGCCAATGGTGGGATGGACTTGGTCAGTTCTGGCAAGTTGCAACCACAGGAGTGCATTAAAGTTTGCCTTGTCTCATTTGATCATCTTTGCTAATAGAGAAAACAAAATGCGTTTCCTTGCAGGATCTTTGTAGAAGCGTCATATCCAGACCCCAGAGAAGTATTATTTCCAGCTCTTTGCAGTAGAAATCCCCTTCTTCTGCATCCTGGAAAGCCTAGAGCTGCCAACCAGGGTGATTCTGAAGAAGGCCTGCTTGTAACAGTGTTGTGCTCTGTAAATTCATCAGAGTTTCTTTTGTTATACTGGAGATCTTGAGGGAAATTCCAGGTCTCTGTGCTCATCTAAAACTCCTTTTAAATTAAAAAAAAATTTAAGAGGGGGAGCATTGCTAGTTTTGTTGTTTTTGCTTTTTTTTTTTAACATTGCTTGCTGACTTTTTCTTTATTTTGGCTTTGTTTATTTTTTGTTTGTGTTTTTTTGTTTTGTTTTGTTTTGTTATTTTTTGTTTTTTTTGTTTTTTTTGCAGTACTGAGGGTTGAAACCAAAGCCTAGTGCATGCTAGGCAAAGCCCTCTACCCCCAAACAATATCCCCAGCTCTGCTTCTTGTATTTTCATAAAAAATAATTTTATCCCTCCTTAGACTTCTTGGTTCCAGAGAGGAGACATTTAAGACTTGTCGTCTGGTGGCAGCCGGGCAACCATGAGGGCTCTATGGTTCCAAGTGAGGTCCCCAAGAGAGAAGAGAAATGCAGACCTAGGGGCTTTCTTTGTGTTCTGAGTTCTTGCTGGTGCCTCAGGCATTTACCTGGGAAACTGCCACAGAGCACTGAAAAGTTCCTGTGTGTCAAGAAGGACTGACTCTCAGCTCAGAGAATGGTGGTCAGTGCCGACTGTATGGTTTCCTGAAGCCGAGCTCTTGGCTGGTGGACAGCTAGCTACAGGAACCCAGGGCCTGCTTCTCCGTGTTTCTTGTGAGGTCTGTTAAGGGGTCTCTTAAGATGTGTAAGAAACAGCTTGAGCTCCAAAGTACTTACAATGCAAAGTACTTACAATGCAAAGTACTTACAATGCAAAGTTTGAAAATTAATACATAAATCAGGTTGCGGCTTTGCAGTGCCACAGCTGGATGTATTTGAACAGTCAAAGTTCCAGGACTTCAATTTTGTCATCTGTATAACGAAGATGGTGACGATGGCGACGATAACAATAGAATAATGGGATTCCCACAGGTCATATGAGATGATTGCAAGGAGAAAAAAGGAGCCCAAATGGGAAAGAGGCTACCCGATAATTATCATTTCAAATTGCCAACAGCTAAGCCATTCCAGGGTTCAAAGTCAGGTGCTCAGGCTTGCCGGCAGGCACCTTTCCATGCTGAGCCGTCTCGCCGGCCCTTTGCTGTTTTTCACTACTTTATTTAGAGTTCTAATTTATCAAAGGGCGAATTAAGTTTCTTTTCTCTCTAATGAAAATTGTCTTTGATTTATTTAGCTTCCTAATTCAAGTGGTAACGAAACTCTGGAAGAAGAAGAGGGAAAAATAGGTTCTTTAATTGTGCAGTTCTGATAAGCATGCTCGATTGCCTGGACCTCAGGATGAGAAAGGTTGGGGTTCGTGGGACACAGTGAGAAGAGAGGCTGCTGTCATCAGGGCATAGCCTGCCACCCACCACGCCACCCACCACGCCACCACGTAAGCTGGCTTAGCTACTGGAGGAATGGGAGAGGAGGAATTCTTTGTCTTACTATTTTTAACTTTCGTTTGTGAATACAGGAATGCTGTGGCACACCTGTGGAGGCCAGGGGCCAACTTGTGGGGGTTGGTTCCCCCATCTTAGCATGGGGGCCCTGGGGATCGAACGCAGGCGGGTGGTCATGCTTTGTGGCAAGACCCTTTACCAGAGGAGACATAGTACTAGCCCTGAGTCTGGTTCTCTAGGGAAAAAACGAAGTCTCTCACTAATATAATGTATTGTCATCAGGGACCCACTCCGGGTATGAACAAATAACACAGCAGAATTTAGGGCTGGGGAGTCAGCTCATTTGCTAAACTACTTATAAACGTGAGGACCTAGATTTGATCCCCCAATCCCAAGTGAAAGAGCCAGGCATGGTGGCATGTGTATGTAACCCCAAAACCAGGCAGATGTAGCCAGGTGCATCACTGGGGCTCAGTGGCCAGCCAGCCTACCCTGCAAGTCCCTCAGAAACCTGAAAGACACATGAGGTTGTCCTCTGGTATCCATACAAGTGAGCACACACATGTATGTGCGCCCCCCCATGTGCATGTGCACCCCCACACCCCCATACGTGCATGTGCACCACCCACACGCCACCACACACAGTGCATGTGCACCCACCTACACCCCCCACATGTGGTGTGTGCACCCCCACATGCCTCCACACACAGTGCATGTGCACCCACCTATACCCCCACACGTGCATGTGCCCCCCACACGCCCCCACACACAGTGCATGTGCACCCACCACACGCCCCCACACACAGTGCATGTGCACCCACCTATAGCTCTCACGTGCATGTGCACCCACCTACACCCCCACGTGCATACGCACCCCCTATACCCCCCACACGTGCATGTGCACCTCCCCACAACCCCCCATGTGCATGTGTATCCACCCATACCCCACCACATGAATATGCATCCACCTACACCGCCCCCATACACACATGCATGAACACACAACCTTACAGGGCTTGCTTGAAGGATTGCATGAAAGGAGTCAAGTGAGATAGAGAGAAGCCCGAGGTGAGACCTTTGCCCTCTCTGCTGATTAGTCCTCCGCATCCTCCTTTCTCTTTAAAGAGACTTGCCTCCTTTCTGGACTCTGTGTCCACTGTGGCTCCAGCCTAACACCTCAGCAGTAGCTGTGTGGTCATTCTCCATGGGATCGTTGTCCACAGTTCACCAAGAAAACACTAATGGGGTGAAATTTAAGAAATACAATTTCTCAATGTAGAAATTGCATATGATACCCAAGAACCACTCTGAAGGTTTTGGTGGATTATGATTTGATCACAGCGCATACCTGAACTCATGTTTTAGAAAGCATTCTTGTTCTGGTCCAGGCTAGTGTGCTTCCATGGCAGCTGTTGGGGTCCTAAGATGGCTACCAATGGAGCCACTTTGTTTATCTACTTTTCATTACCCCAAGCATAGTCAATATGGGTATTTGGAAAACAGAAAAAGAAAGAAAGAAAGAAAGAAAGAAAGAAAGAAAGAAAGAAAGAAAGAAAGAAAGAAAGAAAGCAACACTCCTCCCCCATAGCTCCTCCCTAGCTATCCAGTAACCCATCCCAAGATGGCGGCTAAAGCACTGTCCTGGATCCCCTGGGCTTGGTTTTCATCCTTTCTTCTCTTTGGCCTTTTTCTCCCAGCCTCCCTTCTCTTCTCTACCTATCATCTTGAAAAAGAATGACTTCAGTTTTCAGATTTCCTTATATCACAGCAGTCATCGAGGCCCCCTTAAACTAAATCACAACAGAGGAGGAGCAGTTATTATGAGTTTATTCATTTTCATTCATTCATTGTTTTGTTCACTCGGGATGCCTTCTTCATGTTTCTGAAACATGGCAAGACTATTTAGCAAGTTCCACTACTGGCCCTGGAGATGCCATCAGACTCAGCTTTGTTCCACACTTGCAGTTAGATAGGGCTTCAGGTCGGGAGAGAGTAAGCATGTATCAAAAACTAAACTCCAAAGGAAATGACCACCTCCAAATCTACTTACGTTAGCTGGGGGAAAGAGAATTAATTTACAACAGCGCACTGCTTCCCTCTTTAAAAAAAAAAGTGACGTTAAGGGGCTGGAGAAATGGCTTAGTAGCGGAGAGTGCACACTGGTCTGGCAGAGGGCTGAGCAGCTCAGTTCCTGTGATCCATTAGGCAGCTCCCAGATGGCTAGTGACTTCAGCTGCAGGGCAGCTGATGCTCTCTGCTGGCCTCTGTGGGCACTGCACTTCTGTGCACAAACCCAACTCCAGCACACACACACACACACACACACACACACACACACACACACAATTAAAAATAAAGATAAATCTTAAAAAGTAAAAAAAAAAAGATGTGATTTTTAGAGATCCTACTATGTTTTTGGGGCAAAGCATGCATGTGGTATTTATCTTTTGGGTTTGAATGTATCCTAGCTCTTTGGAAGAACTTTGTCCTCTGAACACTCAGATCAGAGTGTGCCCTAATTCTATGCACTGGTGTATTGTTAGCGATTGGGAAAGTAACACTAGGAGCTTGCCCTTAACCAAACCCAGGAAAGGGGATAGATACTGAGTTTCTGCCCCATCATCTAGGTATACAGCTCATGTTAAGGCTCTTAGCTATCTGGAACCATGTACCTGTAGAGCAAAAGGGTTAAACTCCTAACCCAGGCTCTTCCTGTCTGTAATTTCCCATTGTCCATGCTCACTGCTCTGCTGTGATGGGAGCCATTCACCATAGGAGAATAAAGTTTTATAAAGAAACAGAGTTCTTGATTTATGTGATCAGCAGACCAGTGTGAATTAGTCTTGCCTGGGACGATCAAAACCAACCGGCATTGCTGCTGACTGAAGAATAAAAGGGTGATATCTCTCTCTCTCTCTCTCTCTCTCTCTCTCTCTCTCTCTCTCTCTCTCTCTTTCTCTCTCTCTCTCTCTCATACACACACACACACATTTTCTTTGGGGAAACATTGTGCAACCAAATCATTTGAAGAGCCAGCTGAATCCACTAACTCTCCCTGCACAGTCTTCCTCCCAGACAAGATGACCACTCCAAGCACCATGGCTTTCCTTGCTCCTTTCTGCACTGCATCCGTATGGTGTGCACATGGCAGAAGAGCAGACAGTTCACAGACTCTTCAGGCAAAGGTTCGTTGCATTTCACTAAAGGAGATGCTTGCTTTTCTTTTCTCCTGTTTAAAAACACATCATCTTCTCGGTGCTGTTGTAACACGCCTTGAGAAAGACAGCCTAAGGGAGAAAGAGTTTATTCTGGCCCACACATCAAGGGCACACTCCATCATGGTGGGGGAGTCAAGGCAATGGGAACTTGAAGCAGCTACTCTGTCACTTCCATAGCTGGGAAGACAAGAGGGACAAACACACGCTGCTGTCCAGTCCCTTCTCCATTTATACATCCAGGATCCCAGCCAGGGAATGGGGCCCCAAGTGTAGACAGTCCCCCCACCTCCATTAAGGCAATCAAGATGATGTCTCAAAGTCCTGCCCAGTGCTTTTCTCCCAGGTGATTCTAGATTCAAGTTGACAAACACCCTCACACCTGTTCTTCATTTGCTTTTGTTTCTAAGACCTCGAATGACTCAAAGACAGAGTTCAACTGACTTACAGTACCATTCTCTTATACCAATTCTTCCAGTAAGATTTCAAAATAATGCTAATATTGATAGATAGCTCACTTTGTGGAGTGAATAATATTTATTATCAAAACTCCAGTATTCTTAATAATATAAGGAGGGATGAGTATTCATAAGGCTAGGACAACTGGCCCCAATAAAAATGACCTTAGCCCACTAGGTCATATGCCTTCTACCCCATAACCAGGGCCAGACACTGTGCTCAATTAGTTTCACAGATTGAATCATTATAAAAATTCTTCAAGATTGTTTTCTCAATGCCTATTTGATACAGAAAGAAACCAGAAGTTGACTGGATAAAGTGACCTGACCCCATTCTATTCCAAAGCCTCTTTCTCTATGTTATTGGCATCTGAACCCTTGACCTATCTTCCTCAAAGATCTTTTATTTGAAAGTCTCTTGGCTTTGGCAAGTTTGACAGACACACTCCCAATTAATCAGGGCTGGTGGAGAGAAGCAGATTTTTATCAAGTATATTCATTTTTGAAACAGACCCTTGGAAGTTTGTCATGTTCTAACATTAACAAACAGCTTTAATGAGCTCTTTCAGGCTGTTTATGGGGTATCTGATGGCACGATCGATCTCACCTCTCTTTTCTGTTTCTTAAACTAGTTCTTTGAAAATCTGGACAAAAAGGGTTAATGGAAACTCTCAGAGTAGAAACCTTTCAAATTCTATTGATAATCATCAAGGGAAAATGAGCTTTTTAAAAAAAAATGCTTCATGGGCACACACACACACACACACACACACACACACACACACACACACACACACACTTAGCCTCAGATGTACTTTATGTTTAATGGGGTGGCTAAGGTAGATAATTTGATCATTTTGCTGGCATCAAACCGTGTATTGCTTATTCAGAAGTCTGTCATATTTGTTCCAACCCCTCCTCCACTGCCCCCCTCGCCTTTCTCTCAGAATGAAACCACCCTTTATTTTGGACAACACTATCACACACATCATTGAGTCAACAATTTATAGCTTTTAAAAATAGGGATTTTGTCCCCTCTTAGGTTTATTGTTTATCATAATCATCTTTCAAGTGAAAAGGCTAATTTACCCTTTCTATAGGAATATTTTAAGCTTGATTATCATAATATTACAGCCGCCTGAAAAGGTCTAAAAACGGGACATTGACCTTGAGTGTTGTCTGCATTTAGCTCATGGTGCTTAACATTCAGGAAAGAATGTAACTGCAGCTCATTTATTAATGTATAATTTCACAATGTTAACTATGTCTCCATCAGTGCATGCCATGCAGCTTGCAAAAGGCTTGCAGGAGGCCCTAACATGCATCTGATATTTCATCAGAGTGAGGGCCTCGGAAATACAATGTAACCGACGTCAGTTTTCCCACTGGGCTGACTGTAGTTTATAATTTAATTTTTACTGACACTTCCCTGTGTATATTATTAGCCTGACAAAATGCAAGCAAAATAATCCTGAATTAATTAAACAGAAACCAAATTGCCTCTAGTAGTTTCTCTGGCTCTCCCTGGTCTTTTATTTATTTATTTATTTATTTTTATTTTTTTTATTTCTCCTCTTCCTCTTTCACAAAAAAAGCACTGGGAAAAGAGTTTGGTGCAGTCTGGAAGTGAGACAATGGCTCCTTGGAGAATATAAACTCCATAATTTGGGAATGGGTTAGATTTATGGGACAAGAGGTTCATCAGAAGGCGAGGCTTTTTTTTTAATATTATTAGTGTTTCTGTGGACGCGACCACTTTCAGCAGAAATGATTGCTTCTTGCCAACGGAGACAATAATTTAAATATCAAAGTCTGCACCCTCGAACTGAAAGGCAACAGGAAATGCAGGAGGATGAATTCATAGAGGCCCGGTGGTAATAGAGAGTAGGCATCCTGACTCGGATGGACGTCTGTGTCCTCAGTGGGAATGGTGCGAGCTCCTGCACGCTGCTAGTACAATAGATACTGCAAATGACGGAACAGGGCACAGATAGATGAGGGGGCCTGCGCAAGGCCACAGGGCTTCTGAGGAACGTGGAGGGGGCCTGACATCTGGGCTTCCAAGCTTGTTACTTAAGATTCTGTTCTGAAGGATGTTTGTTACTGGGTTCCTTTGGGACTTTAAGACCATAGTTTCTGATAGTCTTGGCTAGATTTTTGTGCTGTGATTCATTACACCGTATATGATATGTCTAAGACAGTAGAGAAGGTGGTTTGAAAAGCTAAACCCCTTTTCAGATATTTAAGAACTTGAGGGGGAAATCTGGGGTGGTAGATTACAAGGCAAACTGGAAATGCCAAATATATTAGGCCATTGGCTTTCAAATGTATACCAAATAGCAGAAGTGGAGTGTCAAATAAGAGCTATCACACATGCCAAAGATGATTTTTATCAGGTCAGCAGCTTCACCCTGGTAGTTTCCATGAAGGAAACTGGAAACTAAAATCAGCAGAAACATAAGAGTGACACCAGACTGGATTCCTCATCGCGTTTGCCCAACCTGAGAACGCAGTGTCAGCGTGTTTTAGGCCATGGTTTTGGTGGAAATGTGGTCAGCGTCCTGCCATATGAAATTCACAGGACTCTATCTTTTGTTTCCGCTTAGGCATTGCTTGTTACTGTTTTTATTCAAATAGAAATGGAATCCACCTTCTGCTTGGTGCCTCTGCGTATGTTGAAGAATTTTGGCTATTTGTGACTGCATTGGCTAATGAAGAAGAGATTGGGATCCTGCTTAGAACGTAGGCCCAATGCATGAGACACTGATAGCAACTTGTTTATTTATATTCTACATGCAACAATCTTCAGGGGGCCTTTTGTTTGGTTCATTTTTTTTCCTGATTTGGGTGAACTCCTTGTGGTAAGATTGTAAAGTATATACACAGATCAGCACATGTTTATTTAGGATTTTGTCCCCACCACCTTCCCCCCAATGTTTTCCTGTACTTTCTCTGAGATTTTTGGATGATTAATTCAGTTTTCCAGGTGGCATGTTTGTTACTAATGATTTTCTGTTCCTGCCTCTTTCAAGGAGAGGGAGTTCTGGGGCTGGGGAAAACCTCTCACTGTGCTTTGCTCTGTGTGTTTGTATGGTTTCCTGCATGTTCAGTGCAAATGGGTTATTTCATATTGGCTGTACCGCATTCTAGGTTGTAAATGGCATCTTAGGGTCTTGGTCCGGGTCTATCCAGAGGGACTCAAGGAGTGCACATTCATGGGTCGTTCAGTGTGCAGCACAGTCTGGTAAGATCAGAAAATAATACTGTACACATCTGCACATGTCTTTCTGTGGCACAGGGAGAAGACCGATGCGTGCACGTGTATAGGTATGTATACAGCAGAGAAGTCATGACAGAAAATAGGTTCCCCAAATAAGAAAATTTGGGGAAATCAAAGATCGCATCTAGGCCATGTGGTTGACTTTAAGACCCAATAGGCATAAAACTGACTGTAAACCTTGTCTTTAAAGGACCCTTTCGAAGGACACGATTAGGTTTTGTCACAGCAGGGTAATGCAATGAGACCGAATACAGTCTGCCCACATGCAAAACCAGATACGTTCTTTGGACATGTTAAGATGTGTCAAGCATACAGAATAAATTTTAAATTAGAAAAATATTTTAGGATAAAAATATAAAACTCTTGCTGAAATGTGTGCATATATATTTAATAGGTATGCAAATCTATTAATTTCTTTGAACATTTTAGTTTAGTGAAAAAAATCAGGGTAGTGAGAGGAAAAGACGCTTTTCTTTGAAAAAGCAGTCTAAGCGTTTTTATTTCTCTGGTTGCACTTTGGAAAAAAAATCGCATTTCTTGCGAAATGCCTTCTTATATATTTCTTTAGTTGTAAACTGATTCCACGTCTCATTTTCGACTGAGTAGGCAAGGCTTTTTTATTTTACTTTTTTTTTTTTTCAACTGGGTAACTGCAGAATGCTTGGATTTTCTTCTCCATCTCAGAGCACTTTTCATTCACTGCTCACAACCAAATTTACATCTTAATTGCAGAGTTCACATTTAACAATATAGACAGCATAATGCTACTGGTAATTAAGCTTTTACTACCTGTTTTTATACAGTATTCTTAAGCACAGTCATTTTCTTTCTTTCTTTCTTTCTTTCTTTCTTTCTTTCTTTCTTTCTTTCTTTCTTTCTTTCTTTCTTTCTTTCCTGTGTGAGTTCTGGTTCTACAAACGTGTGTACGTACAAAGCACGCATAGGAGGAATTGGATGTCTGTCTTGAACATAGCTAAATACATGGAGGGGGGCGGTGACAAGATCGTGCCTGTCATTTTTATATTCTGGATGTTCTATTTTAGTGTTTTGTTTCTTAAGGACCTAGAAAATCTGAGAGCGTTGAGGGAGTTGAGTTCTGATGTGGTGAATTGAATACACACTGCATATCTGCACTGTTTTATTTTGATCTCAGAGATTATACTATTTCTATCGCATAAGACTTCAGACGCAGGAGGTTGGTAAGCAAGAGAGCTGAATTCCATCGAAACCCTGGGTCTTTCACTCCGAGTAAGGTAGCAGATAACCCTCTGCCATAAATAGCTGCTATCTGTTTCAAATGTACATTTGGTAGCATAAAAAACTCTTATAGTTTAAAATAGAAGATACTTTCTATTATCTGAGAATTAAAAACAGCCTATACACTATTGTAAGAGGAAAAGCATTTTTTTTCTTACATTATTTTTGCCCTTTTGACTGAGTCCCCATAATTTTTGTATATCATTATGTGTCTCAAACTGCTTCCTGTAGGCCAGGCTGTGTGGTGATTTGCAAAATATTTCTGAGTTGATTATTTAAAGCAAGCCAGGTGTGTTGTGAATAGAAGCCCATAATCTGTGCTTTACCTCAATGCTACATGTTCTGGGTAAAATCATTTATGTATGAGTATGTCTCCTGGTTAGGAAGCCTGTATTAAAAGGGGTACTTGCTTCAGGAGAGTTTCAGTACATTGCTGCAGCTCTTCCCACAAAAGCCATATGTCGATTTGGTCAAAATACGTTGATTATTTATTTAAGGTGTTGACGTCCCACCCCCACCCCCAGCCCTTAGTCTTCCTACCCAAACCTACTAAGGGAGGCAGGCCACTCAACCCTGAATTTATTTATCTTTGCTTTGAAAGGCTGTGTGTGCCTAGGAGGGGGAAGAGAGGAGGAGGAGGGAGGGAGGGAGGCAGGGAGAGAGAGAGAGAAAGAGAGAGAGAGAATATAGAAATGTTTACCCCTCGCCTCGCCTGTATGCATGCTCTTCCGAACTGCTATGAAGCTAGGACCTTCCACCCCAGAGGGCTCGCCCAGTCAGTTCTGAGGCTGAACTCATGTCGAAGAAGAATGTCTTTTTTTTTTTTAATGCTCTTTATTGTAGGACACAGCAAGGGAAGGTATTAGTAGAAGCTAATGAGAAAATAGAGAGCGCACACCAATAACAATAAAAATAAATAAAAACAGCAGCTGCCCCAGTGGAGCACTCAATATACAGAGTAAGCAGGATAAACTTCGCTCGGCACCTTCCACAGAATCCATCGGTCAAATGTATCGAACTGGCATAAGTTCTTCTTTGCAAAAACAAAATAGGTCTGAGGATAGGAAAAAACAACAGCAAATCGCTCTGGTGTAACGTGAGTTAAGTTAGTTATGGTTGATATTTCCCCCCTTTCTTTTTTTTTACTTTTTTTTTTCTAAGCTTCTCGGGCTCGTGGGAGGGTAGGCACTAAAAGAATAAATGTGGGAAAATCTGCGGCTCGTGTGGGGCTTTTGCAGCCCGGCTGCAGCTTTGCCCACCGTGCTCCGGGCGTGCGCCCTGCCTACCTGCGGGCTGCGGCTCAGGCGGCCTCGCGTCGCCTCCCTCCTGATTGGGCAGCGGCCCCCCAATCAGATGCGCTCCTGGGCCGGTGGGACTGCATATGTAAAGCCCTACTTCATATTAATAAGCTCCAATCGGGGCTTTAAGTCCTTGATTAGGAGAGAGTGTGCGAGCCTCGGTCCCAACTGGCCGTGCCTATGGGCTTGTCACCGGGAGAACGCGCGTGTTAATTGCACCCGGCTCTGTCAAGGAAACTTTGATTTATAGGTGGGGTGCACAAATAATGGTTGCCGGGCGCACATGGATTCGGTAGAACTTTGCCTGCCTGAGTCTTTTTCCCTGCACTACGAGGAAGAGTAGGTACCTTTTTCTTTTTTTTTCTTTCTTTTTGCAACTCGGCGTGGGGGGCGGGGGGTGGGGTGCGTGTGTGCCCGAGCGTGGACAGGGCGGCGTGTGTGCACGCGGACCCACGTAGTGGCCTGGGTGTTTGGTGTGCGTGGGTGCTTGTTGGCGGCTGTCTGGTGCCTTTTGTGTGGAGGGTGATCTCCTAATTCAGTAAGTGGAGAATTGTTCTCTGACTACAGTGTTACCTTTAAGGCAGCCCTGTGACTGTCACTAAAACAGCTGGGTGACAGCCACTTCTCTTTCAGGTGCTAAGAATAGGCTCTGGGCACCAATGCTCAGTGAACTGTTAAAATGCATCTTTTACCCGGACCCATTTTTCCCTAGGAAAGATGTTTTAAAATACAATATTCAAAATGATTTATACTACTGAGTGCTTCTTACGTATTTGCAGTTTGACAGATATTTGAAACTCTCTGTCACCCTTTACTGCGCGGAGTCAGAGGCAAAATCGTACCTTTATTAATTCCCCTTCAGAGAACGATTTAGCAACTAGCCCCGTGCTGCTCAGAGCTAGGGTAATGGTAGTTATGTGGTTAGTATTATGTCAGTACTTAACTGGCAAATCAGTCCGTTAAGTAACATGAGATTTTCACACATTATAAATATTTAAAGGGGAGAAAACTGAAGAAGAAACATTAGTGACTTTTTAAAAAACCTTCCCTTAAATAGACAGTGTGCAGGTCCTGGAATTGGATTATGGATAGTATTGTGTCCAGAAATATACAAAAAGGGCACTTTACTTCTTTAAATGTAGTTCAGTCATATTTATGAATACCTTCCTGGATAGTCTATATATTTAGATTATCAAAGGTCCAGGGCCAGTAAGTAGTAGGGGCAGGGAAAGCAAATTGGGCATTCTCGTGTAAATGAATAGCTCATAAACTTCAAGTCACTGTTTAGACAGACTATCAGTGGGTCACGAGGCTGTCAGTGGTCTCTTTTGCTTTCTGTTGAATCAGTTAGATTGCTTTCACATTACAGTAAACCAACTGTTATAATTTTTAAGAGTGCTCTTGGCAAACCTTTCTCTTGATAGGTTGTGAAGAAAATCTAAAACTCTGGGTACTGGGGCCATGTGGTAGTGGCAGAAGTCCACTACTGTTCTTAGTGACAGCTCTTTGCTTTGCATCATAATTGAGAGATGAGAAGTGGCTCGCAGCCTCTGGTTGCCTGTGTGCGTGTGAGCGTGTGTGAGTGCACACACACACACGCTCACACACACACTCACAGGAACTATTAGCCAAGACTAGGATCTGAGACATCGGGAGGCTGTCTTTGCATCTGTCTGAAACACTCGAGGGAAGAGCCAAGCTTAAAATGCTCAAGAATAAAAATGAAATACAAACAAAGGTAAGACCGCCCACGCAAGTCCAGTGCGAAGGGCAGCGCACCTACCTGGGCCGCGTGTAGAACAGGAGACTCGGAAATGTCTTCTTGTCAGGCAGAATGCCTTAAGCTCACTCAGATTCAGAACTTTGTCTCGTAAATAAATAAACAGAGCAAACTTTAAATATCCCTCCAAAGGGTTCATGGAAAAAGTAGTTTCCTTGAATTTAACTTCTTATACTGAATTTGAATAATTAGTTTATATAGGCTTCTTAAAGCAGATGTATTTAAATGAAACCAGGCACATGTCCTTTTGGCTTTGGCGCAAGATTCAAACTAGCTCTTTCTTTCTTTCTTTTTTCTTTCTTTCTCAATTAAAAGTCATCTTTTAAAAATACAGATTTATTGTGTGGGTGCAGTTGTGATGGTTACGTGGTTCACTGGACAGACCAAAAGATCCAGGACTGAGCAACGCATCTGCCTCTCTGTCTCAATTAATAAACCACAGAATTTATACATGCTATTAATATTCATAGTAATTCTGCTGGTTTCAACCCCATCACGTGTGTATACACAGAAATGAAACCTGAGTTATGCAGTTTCCAAGGGAAATATTGGACCGTTTCTGCTTGGGAGGCTGTTAAAAAGATTCATGCAATTTATTGACTACCATTAAGAGAGCTTAAAATGTTAACCTTTAACTATGTAAGTACATACATTTTTTTTTTTTTTTTTTTAGTTTAGGAAAGTCGCCAACACTTTCAAGAACACAATGCTGTACGGCTTGTTTCACACTGAATAGCAGTAATAGCTGATAGCATAAATAGACGGAAATAATGTATCTGCTGGTTTTGACAT
Organism: Ondatra zibethicus; assembly: GCA_004026605.1. Lineage (NCBI taxonomy): Eukaryota > Metazoa > Chordata > Mammalia > Rodentia > Cricetidae > Ondatra > Ondatra zibethicus. The sequence goes on from PVIU01000966.1 coordinate 179,382, forward strand.
ATGTGTCTGTGTAATCATTCTAAATGAGTGCGCTCCTCACACGAGTCCCTTTCAACCTCTGATTAAAATGTAACATTGACTACAGGATTATAGAGCAGACTTAATTTTACTGGCTGTTTTAACAGTTGCCACAGCTGTTGGAAGAAGGCAATTGAAACAACTCCAAAACAGACAAGGAGAGGAGGTGGCAGTTTAGGAAATTCCAGCTTGATCATTGAGATCCAGACGCTGAACATTTAACAGTTTCACGTTTGTCAGGATCCCTGCTCAGAGCTATGCAAATTTTATTGTGTGTGGTTTCCTGTGTTTCAGGGTGTTGGTTTTATTTTCTCCTCGGACTCATGTCTTCTTAGGAACAGCTACCGTGAATTGAAATAGACTTCTCCTAAAGTGGTACTGTCATGGGGAAATACAAAGAATAAAAACAAGAATGAGACCTGTGAATAATCACAGTAGCAACAAGAACGTAAATCAGAATAGGTATGGGTAGTGTTGTTTTTATTTTTATGGAAAAATAGGAGCCTTCCCAAGTTCCTTTAGATACGACGTAATTTGAGAGCCGACAAGAGGCACTTTGAGTTTATTTTTTCTGAGGCAGAATACCCAAACTCCTACTCAGAACTCACGACTTTCTGTCTTGATCCTGCTGTGTAAATCTGTCGCAAACACTAGCAACCTTAAAGGTAGGTGGTGTAGGTGGGGTCCTCAGACGATCTCGGTAAATTTCTGGAAATGACAGCCAGCAGCAATTAGCATTCTTTGGCTGAAGATCTTTACCCTTGTCCACCTCAAAACTGAGCAGAACCATTCTGTTTTTTCTAAGAATTAACCAAGTATGGTGCATGCCCTAAACTATATATGTATACAATGTGAATATGTATATGTATTTGTGTATGGGTGTCTGTGTGTATCTCCAAGTGGTTTGTATTATGTAACTCATGATTCTTTTCTTTTGAAGTAAGAAAAAAAATTTTTTTTGAAAGTGTCCCTTAGTTGATTGAATACATGTTGAATGGGGGTGTGACAGGCACCTGTGTTTTACCAGCCCTTTGTGTGAGGGTGTGTGCATATTGCCCGGTGCACATTTGGTAGTGAGCTTCAGCAGCTTTCCCTCTTAGCAGAGGCAAGGGCGATGGTGGGGGCTTGTTCTTTCTTACAGTGATGGCCTCTTATCTGTGTGCTTGTGGCTCAGAAGCTTTATTTACTGGACCTAGTATGTTGCGGTAGTAATTAACCCATGTTATTAGCAAAGCCCTTGTGGTGAGCCATTAATTCTCTCGCATGGATGGTCATTTTTCCAGCATCCCCCCCCCAATAAGGTAGCACTGTTTCTTTAAAAGAATATATATGCTCTACACTGATAGTGTTTGATCTATTTCTTTAATTTAATCTGACCTGTAATGTATAGTGGCTACTTCTTAAAGTATGGCATTAAAATTCTGCTTTTAAAATGCTAGCCGGGGAAAAAGACTTGTGCTGTTATTTTTTCCCCTAAAGTTGAGAGAGAGCGTGGACGAGGGAATTTAAAGCTTAGGAAGAAAATACGGTAGGAAGTCACTTTTCCCTTCAAATCGTCCAGACCTTAGAATGTATGACCCCTCGTGGCTTTGAGGTTTTTTGATCAGATTTTTATTTAGTTAATAACACTTTAGGTATTTTTTTTGTAAATTATTGAGCCAGTAGAAAAATACTTATGCTTCCTTGGTTGAGAAAAGATAAGGGCCATCTCATTAGCTGGGCCATACTTTTGCAATTAATTTTCTATACCTGGTGCTATCCATCCGAGAGGACAGCTAACTTCTCTCTGTTTAACCATACTTTCATGACACCTCCCTCTCGCCAGAATTACAGACAAAGAAGGGGTGGTTCTCCAGGAAGGTAGCACAATGTCCAAATTGCAAGTCTGTGTGACTTGTGAAAAATTCCTCAGCATTGCTGTTAGCCTAATCATTAAACAAACTAGATCTTCATTTTGCTTGTCAAGTGATGTTCAGCAGGTTCATAGGATTTCATAGATTGAGTTAAAAATGCGTACTCCCTGACTGATTCTGTACAACCAAGGGGCCATTCACAGCAGTGATTTTTATGAAACCAATCCATACCAAATAAACTTCCTAGATTTGCCCCGCAAGCATTTAGAGAGAAGATGAGAGTGTGTGCAGGATCACAGGAGAACTTTCCAGTCATCGCAGCAGACATGCTCTGCCCCGACTCCGGTACCCAAGCAAATTCACAGGAGAGAGAAACAATACCAGGCTGATGTGTTCTAGTGCCGGCGAGCTCCGGCCGAGCCAGCTCTCTGGAGAAAATCTTTGATTATGTTGGGCCAGTTTGTTCAGTTTTTATCTCTTATACACCCACTGGTATTGTATTAAATTGTCATTGTCCTAAAACACATGAGATAGAAATGAATTGCGCTTTTCTCTGCTCCCTGACAGTGAAATATTTCACCTCTCTCCAGTCATATTTGTGTGCATTTGAGAGTGTGGGGATGACACCAGGCGTCTCTCCAGCTTGCCATTCTTGCTGCGTTTTGCATGTTTCATCATTGATTATTTTTTTTCCTGTGGCCACATCTACATAGATAGAGATTATTGATGCCATGATGGATAAACAAATGCACATATGGTCCTTTAAAATCGCGAGTTGCCACTAGGATGCATGGGGGAATGTGTTTGTCTGTATGTCTAGTTGCATGTGAAATACACATATGTATGGGGAGAGGGATATATGGACAGTTTAGATATGTTAATATTATTATTCACTAGCTTTTGCCTAATAAAATAAGTCTTAGTTAGTGGCCAATTAAATTTGCCAGGCATGATTTTCAACTTGAATTCATGTTTTAGGTATTCATCAGGCCCAATTGGAAAAAGAATTGATTTAGCTATTATGCATTGGACAGGTGAACAGGTAGCCTGGAATGCACATTTTTGTCCGATTTTAATTTCTAAAAAATTATATTCAGCATCTAGTAACCATAAATAATTTGTAAAATAGGAAATCAGCTGCTGATAGCAAATGCATAATTTAATGGGCTGAGGCCATATGCAGTAGAATATTTTGAAATAGCTCCTGGCTACATCTTTTTCTATACAATTGGTCTGACAAACACATGATTGTAAAGAGCAGGGCAGCTCTCAAACAAATGTAAAAATGTGAATTTTTATTATTGCACTAAGTAAATATGTCATTTCCTTATTTTTTTTCCTAAGAGAAGAATGAATAAAATTAATAGGTGTTTTTATATCTGTCAAATTCACTCCGTGTCTTAGTTAATTCAGTTTTACTCTCCAAGATAAATTTAGAATTCTGTGATTTCACTTACATAAATCTGAGGGTTTGTTGATAGAAAACATTCATGCAATTGCTTTTTCTAATCTTCTAATTCTTGTTCTAATTCATGCACTCCTTTAAAGTGCTGGGATCATTTCCTACCTTTACTTATTTGCATAACGCTTTATCAAATTCCTGCTCTTGTGTTTATGGAAAATTCCTGCTAGCCGCTGCTGTATGCTGAGGCATCAAATCAGGGTCAGCCACGGCGGTCTGAGGTGCTGAGTGACAGCCCTCTACTCTTTCAAGGACCCACCTGACCATTTCTTCTTGTTTCAAGTTCAAGTCAGACTTTTTCTTTCTAACATCTTAGGAAGCCTCAGTAAAGAAACGCTCTCCAGTCTGGTTTTTTCCCAGAGCTCTTCTTGCTAGTTCTTCCCACGGTGCCAGAATTTTCTTTTTCTCTGGTATTTTGAACAGTGTTTTGTTTGTTTGTTTGTTTTTTGTATTTTGACAGTTTTCATAAACTATTGAATTGAAAGTATCTAGAATCTAGATTTGCATGTGTTGCAAACATTCATGTCTCCTTTTCATTTCTGAAAGGTATTTTTGAGTGTTTGGAGGGAGCTGGCATTATATGTTTTAATTTCTTCAAATGGTATATGCATCATAATTTGTGGCAAGGCCTTTGTATTTGGGAGGTGATTTGTTAAGGCAAAGCAACAAAAGAAAGGTACAGTTATTTAAAAATTGGATTTTCACTGGTTCTTTGAAATCTATTTCAATATGCTAGCAAAGATCTATACGTGCATTTAACTATAGATTTTAACATACAGTGCTTAGCTGGGTGAGCGCTGCACAAAACATGGGCTTTGACGTTAAAAAAAAATCTATGAAGCATTAAAGTGTGAAAGATCATCAGGACTTAACCTAAGATCATGGTGTATGCCACCACAAGAACCTAAATGCCAAATTTATAGTTTAATCGTATGAAACAGTTCTCATCGTGGGCATGCTTTTGTGCTTTCTCCTGTGGCCTCCAGTGCGACCGAATTGCATGCAGAATTTACATCCCCGGGACTGAAGTGCATCTCACGTGTAATACACATTGGCAGCACGTACCTAGCCAAAGAAAACAAATTAATATTGGGCACGCTGAGGGCTGCCAGGCACATCACAGACATGTCAATTTAACTTCGCTTCATCATCCACTTTCTCCACAAACAGTTGGTTAGGATGGTACTGAATATAAGGGAAGCAAGCAATAAATTCTCACGTGTATCAGAGATCGGGTGGGTGAGGTGAAGGTGGTGAGAGCTGGGCTTCCTCCCGACCTCTTATTTAAAACTAACTGCAGGGATTACAGACCACATAGATGGCAATGAGGGTTGTGTAACTGAAGTTCATTCAGATCCTTCTAGCTGTCTGTGAGGTGGGGAGCAGAGGTGTGCACCTCAGAGGGGATAAACCTCCATTCCTTTTATTTGAAAAACAAACAAACAAAAAAATCAAAAATTGCGGTGAATCCTAAGGCTCCTGAGCAGCATCTCTTTTTGTGGAGCTTCGCCTACAGTTTCTTCAAAAGAAAAACAAAAACCTCCCATGCTTTCTGTTTGTATGGCTTAGTCAATATGCAGAAAAATATTTAAAACTAAATGAAGAATTGGTGCCCAGACAATAAGCAAAAGCTTACTGAATTCTACCCCACCCTGGGTCAGAAGGAGATCTTGGTGAATGATCATCCCTTTCCCATCCACCCCACAAACCCTCTACCCATTTGCTTAATGGTTTCTCAGACTTTGAGCAAAGACTTGCATGCTCGATCTAGGTTCCTTTTTCTCTTCATACTCGCAATTGGAGTTAAAATGCTTTCCCAGGTTCACTTTCCGAGCTGTTCATTCACAACAGTCACGAGAATTTCCTTGGCTTGGGAAACTTGAAGAAGCTTATATGCAAAGTTAGTCAAAAAGAGAAGATCAGTAAAAGAATGTAGAGGCTCTCCTGCCTCTCAAAGAGAACCATTCAGTGCGAGCTGTTCTCTAGACTGCCTTTGGCCCTCCATAATTCCCAATTACCTTTCCACCAAGCCAAAAGACGGCTGTGCTAAATGGTACCCACCCCCTCGCCGCCCCCCCCCCCGCCATCCAGGCATATTCTGAAGAAGCTTTCTTGGCAGCTACTCATTTGTCAAAAAGAGATCTGATAGTTTGAGAAAGATTGTTATACCTGTAATCAACAGCTCATGATCAGGGAAAGAGAATTAGAGCCATGCCTTTTCCCTAGGAGGAGGTGGCTGTATGCAGTGCATTTGGACCCCGTGAAATAACAGAGCATCCTTTTATCTCTAGACTTGACTGAGACCTGCCTCATCAGTTAAGAGGGCCTAGAGTCACAGATGGGGAAGCCACTGCCAACTGCAGGGTACTGACTTGCATGCTTGGAGTCTTCCTATTGGAGTCTAGACAGCATCAAGATTTGGCCTCAGGTGGGAGCATGTGGCAGATCGCTTCTGTTTCCTCTTAGCCGCCGGCCAAGGAAAGGGAAGCACACATGGATGTTTTATAGGCACAAGCTCCAGCCCAGAATTTGTTTTCTCCGTACAAGAATGTCTTGTGACCTTGTTGTTCTAGTACATTTCAGAATTCTCTCCTTTTCTAGAAATGTCACTTTCGTTTTTCATGCACCCAAAGTACCCAAAGGCCTCTCTCAGTTTCTTTGGACCACAACCTGGTGGGAGGTCTTTCTGAGATGAAAGTGAAGAATTAACTGCCTGGGTGACATGTCTTTTTTCCATATTGTTGAATACACTTCAGTTGGTTAAGTCTAAAAGAATACAAAAAATAATGTGAGGATAGAAAATCCCACTCCAATTGTATTTATCTATTTTTTCATTTCCTTGTAGTGAACAAAACTTTAATGTCTAGAGCATTTGTGAGGGTTTTCATGATTGGAAAATCTGTCCTGAGATGTGGTCACCGTATGTGACCACAGGACTTTCTCTTTTCACTTTCTGTGGTAAGTTCTTTGATGTCTATTGTCTTTTTTTTTTTTCTTGCCTTGTAGAACTTCTCACCTCTAGGTGGAGGGAGAGTGGCTTGCCTGGTGGCCCTAGTGTTCTCTGAACACTTTCCCTCTCCATCCCCAAGATGTACACCCATTAAAAAACATCTCTTTCTTTGCCTTTGCTTTGCTAAGGGGTCGTGCACTTTGGTGAAAGGGTCCTGGAGTCTTCCAGCCCTCATAGACTAGTGGCCTTTATTCTCCCTGTGAATTCCAAGGAGACTGCCTCTACCACCTCCCATTTGTTTTTTCTTTTGTTTTGTTTGCTGAACATTCTACCTGAGTGCTTTTATAGTGTTTTCCTGATGGTTGTCAGTTTGGGATACTGGGCTGCTGACATTTTTGTTAAGTTAATGTCACAGCGGAAAAACCAATGGCGAACTGGAATCCGGCTCCAGCACGGTGAAAGATACAACTTGTGTTTGATTGTGTGTAAATACAGTTCGTTAGCTGGGGGCTTATCAGATAGCTTGGCAGAGAGAGAGAAGAGCAAAGCAGGCTGCTTTCAGTAACCACGCTGGTTCGTACTCCTGATAAGACCGAGGGAGCTTTTTACAAAATGCTGATAGGTTTGAATACGAAAAGAATAATCTCTTTCAGTGGCACCAGCTTATCAGAAGGAAGGAAAATGCCAGCACTTTTACATTAGCGAAAGTAAATGTTTTAGAGACTCTGGGCCCCCTTTCTTCCTATTCAAGTTAAAGAAGGAGGGGTGCTTTTGAGTGCGTGCTAATGAATAGAAGGATTTATTACCTTGACTAAATTACAAGGGGATGTGTTGATAAAGGAACCTTCGGCATCCACTGCAGTGTCTTTGATAAGCAGGTACACGCATGCTGTTGGCCATTCTCTGGAGAAATTAGCACGCCTAACTGGCTCTGGGTCTATTAAACATTTCTGTGTTCCAAGATGCAGTTATGCCCTGTGTCGATTGAGGCTCCTTGTTCTCCTAGCTGATGAGTGACAGGCATTCAAAACTTTAGCTTATCACACCTATAAAATGATGATGACCAGGTAAATTCAGGGGCTCGGTGAGCATATATCTGCTGTGCTGAACCAGCTATAAAAAAGCAACAACAAAAATTACGAGTGGGGTGAGATTAATTATAAATTGAGGATACTTTAATGACAAGATAGATGTTTTTGTCTAAATAATAGTACATTTTAAAGTACCCTCCCTTGCTGTGGGGAGAGGACACTGGTTTGGCTTTTAATGCAAACCGTTAACTCCTCAGTTGTCCTGTTTTCTCATCTTTGCGACGGATGTCTGGAAATAATTTGGCGTATTCAGCTTTGATAAATGGTAGTGCAAGATCAGAATGATTGATTTTGGATTACTATTGATTACTCTCAATGAGATCACTGTGACACACTCGAATCAATAGTCTTCGATTAAGGGAGGCACCACTGCTCCGTACATTCGCCCAGCAGTGGAGGACTGAGGGACTGAGTGTTCACAAGCTGATAAATTGACAAAGCGTTCAGCTTTAAACAGCCCTTTGTTCAGCACTAGTTTCTTAAAATATATTTCATTGGAAAGTTCGTTGTTTTTTTTTTAACTCGGGGAAGAAAGGTCATCACTTTAAGGATTATTAAATTTTAACTAAAAACAACTGGGCTCCATTTAGGTGTAAAATCATTTAAGTCCCTACTGCCGGCAACCTTCATGCCTTTGAGCTGTCGCTCAAAGGTTCCATTCTTTTATGAAGATGTCAATTGTAAACATAAAAATGCATGGCTGGAAATGGAATGGTTTTAAGATTCAAAATGAAATAAAAATTCCTGCCCGAGGAAAGTGCTGTAATCAAAATAAGGTGGTCTTGAGTCTGCTCACTAGCGGCCATGCTCCAGAGTAGCGCTGGGAGGTGGCGGCAGGTACCTTGATCAAGCGAAGCTGCTGGATTTCTTCCCTTCTTGTCTGAGGGCTTGCACCCGCATCTCCAGCACGACACAGAGCATGCTAAATATTGTTTGATCTGTAAGCCGCCAGCACTAACAGTACCTTGGGATCTTTCTGTCCCCAGCAAACTTACAAATGCATTGGCGGGGGGCGGGGTGTAGAGGGATACCCATGTTTCCATTCCTTTTAGTGAAGTTGCTGAAGGAGAAGATGTTTCTCCCATCTTCAGCCCTTGGGCACTGAGCACAGGCTGTGGTCCTACATGGCTGTCACAGAGGCGATTGTGCTAGCCATGCTCGGCTATAACTGAAAGTTCTTGTGTGCGCTGGCTGACTACTAGGCCTGTGCACCCAAGGTTTCCATAGCTTGCCGTCCTTTTGTCTAATCTTGTTTTCTTTTGTTTGTGAGGATGCCATAGGTCATACCTAGAGCTAAGCACAGGCTATCAAGGACTCTCTCACTGGGCTACCCCCTTCCTCCAAGTCCAGCTTCAACTTTTAGCATTGGTAAGCGCTATAATTTTGAAAAGAAACTTCCAAACGAAAAATTAGCAGAAATTAATGGAAAGGTCAAGCTTCAAATTGTGAAATTACCTGTAAAAACATTAGAGTATTTTTCATTTTGCATGGAAATAATATAATGGGATTCTAATTATATTAGGTTGAACTATATGAAGTTGCTATTTTGTAGGTCAAAAAAAATGGTCAAATATCAGCAATTTTGTGTGATCCAGCCCAATAATTAAATTTATTTCTATGCTCCCCGTAGTCCATAATCAAATTGGAAATGACAGCTGGCCCTGATTCTCTGATGGGCTGTTGTAGAATTTGGGAGACCTGTGAATTCTGCCTTCCGCTCTGATAAGCTATTGTAACATCATTTTAACAGCTTCATAGTTTTTCTCCAGTATCATTAGTGAGTAGCCAAGAATAGTGCCATCCTGTGGAGACAAGGCTGGTTATCCTGAGCACTTTGTCCCGTGGAAACAAGGTTGGTTATCCTGAGAATCCTTGCAATTTTTTCTCTGAGAGGTGAAGCCCCCTCTCACCCATTTCCCTCTCCTCTGCCCTCTCCTCATGCTCAGACCATCCCTGTCAGTGTTCTGAGCACCCCACTTGCTGCACCTTCCCATGCCCCCAGAGAAGAATGTGAAGCTTTCCATTAAATGAGCAGTCATCTCCGAGGAGCCGTAGGATAGGGCTCCTCAAACTAATGCTGAAGCTGGAAGTGCTTTATTGGCCACAGCAGTGAGAAAAGGGTTTGTAGAGATGTCCTAAAGAGATCCCAAGACCATTACCTCACCCCCTAGATGCTGGGCACCTGTCAGGCTGCCCTCTGGGCAGCCGCTGGCTCTGCAGTGACATGCAGGGCTTTGAGGCTACCACTGGACCTCTGCAGAACAAAGAGGCATCTTAACTTGGGGTCACTCAAGACTGGGTGGGTTTTTCTGCCTTTGGGTGAGTTCACAACCATTCACAACTTCTTCCAAAGGACAAGACAGACAGGTTTCCTGAATCTTTTTTTTGAGTGACTGCCTTTGCCTGGTCCCGTTGTCAATCTTGGAGTATTCTTTATGCCTGTTCTCCCTTGTTTGTGACATGGATTTAAGTTATTGCTGCTACCCCAAGAGAAATCATTCTACTTGCTGCTGGACTCATGCAACTCGGGTCACAGCCACGGTAGGAAGAGAACAGCCTTAACACACATGTTTCTGCCCTGGCCACACTGTGGGTCCAAGTGTCAACTTGGACACACACACACACACACACACACACACACACACACACACACTTTAGATATAAAATTCTATGAATACAGCACAGACTAATTTAAAATAATGATTTAAAGTACAGATTCTCCTGCTAAAGACACAAAGCAGTGGTGATGTTGTAAGATGTCTGTCATCTGTCGCATCTGACTTAAGTGACTCCCCCTTCAACTACACACACACACCATGTTAATATCAGTTTTACCAAAGATATAAAAAGCTCAAGAAAATAAGTAGCCAAGAGAATTCACTTTTTCTGTGGGAAAAGACCAATCAATTTAAGTGTGTGTGTGTGTGTGTGTGTGTGTGTGTGTGTGTATAGAAAACTGCAGACACCAAACCCTGATTTGCCACAGAGAATGATTTTGTGGGAAGGGTTCCTAAGACTTTATTTGCAGCCCTGGATGGATGGTAGCTCTTGTCCAGCTTTTCTGTGAGGAGCTGGAGGGAGCAGATTCCTCCCAGGCAACATGGGCCACAGCCCATCAGCAGGCTGCCAGCCATCAGCAGGTGTGAACAACATAAAACAGGATTAACACTGAACCACAGTGTGTACTAAAAACAGAACCCCTGCCTTGCTTTGAGAAGGACATGCAGAAATGGAAGACACAAGCCCTGCTGGACCTGCCCTGCTCTCCTTGTTTCCCAAACAGTGCTCAATGGACTATGTTGATAGCTCTGTTTAGGGCAGAAATGACAAGCAAGGAACATGTGTTCCTTCTCAGAAGCTCTCTTTTCACACTGTAAATTCAAAACTTAGGGAGTAAAACCTTTTGGGATTTTTTTCTTTTCTTTTCTTCCTTTTTTTAAAACTTTTTTCTTTTCTTTTTCTTTTTTTTGAGGTGGTAAAATCTAAAGCCAAAGTCATTAGTTGAGTCAGGTTGACAGGCTGATATTACAGAGACATTGTCCCTGCTTCCAAATTAAAAGTTGATGGATAGTCATTTGGTGTGGTTGTTCCAGCTCTAAAAAGTTCTATTGATTGATTATTCTGTTATTTTTATATTTAATTGGATTACTTGACTCATAATTTTTCCAAAGCAAAAAAAACCCACAAATAAATAAAAGGAATAATAGATTCTCTATTCTTATAATATTAAAAACCAACAAACCAACAAACCACTACTTGGGAATAAGAAAGATACCCATAAGAACAAGTGTTACTATAGGGTTCTATGTGGTTTAGGAAGTGCAGCATTGCAAGAAATTTATATCATTTGAGTTGAGTAACATGTTCAGTATTTTGTTTAGAAAAAAGGTCCACACCCATGTGACACCATACTAAATTTAGTTTATTTTGTATGTTAGAATAAAATTTACGTATCTTTTTTTGGGAGTGTTGAAACCAATTTTTATTTCAACAGTTTGGCACTTGGTCACATTCAGTAAGGTGTACAACATAAGGAAATTGCAAGGCGAATAGTTGGAGAAATAATATTGTCTGTACACCTGCACATACTGTACACATGAACCCACATAAACCTTTAGCGTGTACATATACAGATCTTTCTGCATGTGTATGTAATGCCATCACACTGACTTCTTAGACTAAGATATTCATAAGACTATGCTGTTCAAGATTATCATATAGACGCTGATTTAAAATGCTTTTCAAGCGTCAAAGATCAAAATCCAGTGGCCATTCTCTTTTGGGTAATGAGTGATTACCCAATCACCAGCTCTCCTATTATTTGTGTCTACGTTTTACAATATAGTTACTGACTTTTTCCTTCACCGTTTTTTCTTTTCTTCTTCTTTTTATTTTTTTTTACTTACTTTAAATATTTTTTTAGTAGTAAATTTTTTTTCTGAGTTTACTTACTTTATTTTTTAAATAGTAAAAAAAAATTTTCTGTAGAAGTTATACTGCCACTGTTTGAATATAGCAGTCTTGAAATACATGTAATTTGTAAGGTACTTCCAAGTCATTAGGAGCTATGTAAATTCTAAAAATTACACTTGTTTATTTTGAGGTAGGATTTTGCCATGTAGCCTTGAGTGGCTGGGAGCCCACTTTGTAGGCTAGGCAAGCTTTGAACTCACTGGTGTTCACTTACCTCTGCTCCAAAGTGCTGAGATTAAGGGTGGGGACCATACCAGCTTAGAAATTACATTTTAATTTCCAAATTATCATATTGCCTAAGAAAGTAGCTTACCATCATTGGCCTTCCATTGTTTCTTTTCTGTTTATGATTTTAAACACCTCTGTTAGAAATATGAGCTAGTTGAGGCTCATAACTTAACTAATGAAACATGGTTTAGAAAATAATTTAAAATTAACTTTCTGGCATGTGTTCTTTATATTCAACTGTTGAATATCAAATTCATAGCATATAGGAACTTCTCATGTTGCCTCAAAAAAAAAAGATTGTTCATGTTACTTTGCACTTTTTTAAGTCATTAAGGTTTAGCGTCCTGTTTTGAGAAGCCACTGTGTGTGCACAGGTGCAGTCCTAGCTCTGGGGATCCTGACATAATAGATGAAAATCCAGAATGGTCACGGGTGCACATCACACATTTTCAAGTGTGAATTTTTGCACTCAGTCCAGCATAAATGGAAGTCAGTTTTCAGATAATAACTTCAGGAATTGAGGTTGTGATTTTTTTTTCCATAGGACTTCAGCAAATTGAAACTCTGGCATTTGCATTTCTGAGCTGATGACTGAAATTATCATCATGAGCATAGAATATACCAGTCCATAATACTACAAGCATATGATTGAATTGGGGAGTTTAGCTCAAATCTGATCTTGGGTTCCTTTTGTTGGTGGTACTTGTTTTTGCAGTTGTAGAGATCGAAACTGAGGACCTTATGTGTGTCGGCAAGGGCTCCACCACTGTCCTCTGCCCTGAGATCACCATAGTGAGCTCGCAGGTCTTTGAAGATTTGCCCTCAAAAGCTGTGCCTAACCTAAAAGTGCTTGAAATTGCCTGCATATGGGTTTTGTTTTGTTTTTTTTTTTTTTTAGGCTGGTAGTGAAAGCGGAAAAAAATCTTTAAAAGATTGTTCAAACAAGCAAACAAACAAAAAACCCCAACAGGTATTTCTCAGGTTGTAGGTACAGTAAAGGGTGATTGTTTGAATTTGATGTTTATGTCATTTGGCTCTGTCTGGGGGAAGGTTTGAGTTAGTGAACTGTTCCTAATCAAAGTCATCGGCTTTTAAGGAAGAAAACTTCTCACGTTGCCTCAAAAGAGATTGTTTATGTTCCTTTGCCTTTTTTTTTTTTTAGGTCATTTAGGTTTAGGGTCCTGCTTTGAGAAGCCACTGTGTGCGTACAGGTGCGGTCCTAGCTCCGGGGATCCTTGTTGCGAATTCCTGACATAAATAATGAAAATCCAGAATGGTCACGGGTGCACATAACACATTTTCAGGTGTGACTTTTTGTGCTCAGACTGGTATAAATGAAGTCAGTTCATCTTCAGATACACTCTGAGCTAGGGTCTTCATCCAGCATTCCTGCACAGCTGCCCTTTAGAGTTCCCCAAAGCCAGGGATTTCAATTTGCTTGAGGACTTGAAGATTGAATTCAAAGCTGTCCTCACCCCTTGCACTAAGCACTCGGCAGATGCATTTTATTTCAGCATTTTATGTGTTTATTTATTCTTTGAAGATACAGCTTGCTTTGCCTCAGGTCATTAAAATCACTGTCTTCCACATCTTTAGATGTTTCCAAAGAGATGATTAGTGAAGTCAGTCAGTAAGATTTACGCTGCATCACAGAAGTTTATAGAAGGGTCAGACCGTGGTACCACGGTGCCATTGCCAGTCAGAATGTGCCAGAAACATCTCGGGAGAGTTTTTGTCAAGTGTTTATGCTCAATTAAAATTTATACTCCGTGCTACTGAGTGTCTGTCTCGTGATAGCTCCGTGCCAGTGTGGCCCAGCTTTCTTTTGCAACTGCTATGGAACAGAATGCTTTATGTGGAACAGTGCTATAGGATGGCAGACTTTAAAAGGGAGATGATGCTTTTTCAAAAAAGACACCAGACACGTAGACAAAGGCTGTCTCCACTTAGGCATAGCCAATGTTTCCTACACCAGCGCAAAACCATAACAACACTGCTCAGATCTTCTTCCTACCTGCAAAGCAGAACTTACCTTTGTGTCTTCCTGTACCCAGGAACCTCCTGTCCATTTCTTCTTCATTTGTGCTTTTTGCAAAATATCTATGAATATGTGCATTTTCTCCACCATTTCCCCGACTCTACCCCATCACTGCCCTGGAATCCTTTTTACTTCTTAAAGCTGAGATGGAATATTTGAGAAGGATACATCCTTCTCTATGCACACTGCCAGGATGTATCCTAAGGCCTTCCCCAGAGGTCTATAAGAATGAAAAGAAGAAAAACAGAATAACCCACTAACAAAGCAACAGCGTAAAGCATCAGGGCTTGCTGGGCTAGGGTGGGGTGTTGAAAGAGAGAAGATAATTTATGATGCTTCCGGTATTGATGGAAAGGATTTGCCCATGCCCCACTTCCACCCCACCCGCGAACTCCACAGCACTCAGCATTAGATGATGCTAATGTACCTGGAAGGAAAAGGCGGCCCATGCCCAGGCAGGCTGCATCAGACAGGGCGCCTTGCCATCTGGCCCACCTGCTGCATGCATGAGTCCATCTGGTGACTGCAGTAGCTCATTGTAGGCCTCTTCAGAGGAACACTGGGGCTGAAAAGCAGGCAGTGTGAATTATTTAAGTAGCTGATATAAATAAATAGAGGGGAAGGGGAGAAGAATAACAAGGGAAGGGAGGAAGAGAACCTGCCCCTTCCCTTTGTCTGTAGTTCTGGAATGTTCTAAATGCTTGGAAACATCCATTTGCATGTAGATTTTCATGTGTAGATCACGGTGCAGATTACACACCAATGAGATTTATCTAGGTTTAGATAAAACTCAGACTGCTTTGCACAGAAGATAGGTAATCTTCAAGAGTTCAGAATCAGTAAAACTGATAACGTGTGGTGTATTTCAGGCATCCATTCACCCAGTAAAGCTATAGTTTGTCCTTTCAGGAACAGATGGGTTTTGTTAGGGGTGGGGGATGGGGACATGTGTTTGACTTTTTAATTATAATTTATAAAATTCAGAGGTTTTTTTATTTGTTAGATTTAAAAATGAGAAAAACTATGTTAATTTGATTTATGTATGTGGCCAATCAAAACTATTTTAGTTAGGTACAGTTCCTTTTAGTGATTGGGTATATGCATTAATAGGTTGTATTACTAGGTGCTAAGTGGGAAATCTGTTCAGTACTCTGAATTTTGTGTGTAGATTAAACAGGTGATCACGATGGTCCTAAGCACTGTGATTAATGCAAAAAGGAAATACTGAAATCATAAGCCAGAGTCCAGTAACTTGCTTATATTTAAGCGGAATATCGAAGTGAGAAATGGGCTTTAAAGATTTCCTGGACTTCCTCATATACGTAACGAAGTCATTTTCTGAGGTTGTAATTGCTGCAGGGTCTAGCATGAGCTGATTTGTATGAACTGAATGTCAGTTCTACTTGAAAGGTAAGGGGTGTGTCTGGAATTGTGGTGTCCAGAAACTATTCTTGTGGCCTTTCCTCAGAGGCATTCGGAGGGTGGCATTGTTTTTAGGTGAGGGTGGAGACTTTATACTTCATTCAAATTAATATCTATTTTTTCCCTTCTCTCATTTTTACATTATGGAGTGGCTAATAAAGATGAAGAATGTTCTGTGTTGTGTCCAACCGGTTCATTTTTTAGCTGACAAATCTGTACTGAAGCCATGTGAATGGAATGGGCCTGTTAATGTCTCCCTTGCTCTCATGTTGGGAAAGGCGTGAGATGCTTGCTGCCCCAGGACAGACCAGACCCTCACTGCCATCGTGTGCCATTCTCTGTTCAGCTGCAAGGGAAGCTTCACTGAGCTCCTTCCCACCAGTGAAGCCCCAAGTTATCATTCGAACATAAGCAGTTTTTGTATCTACAGCCAAACAGGCACAGACATGATTTACATAGTTAATTCTAAAAGTAACCAGTGACCTCCTTTGTTTTCAAAGGTATTTTATGGTGATTGATTTACAGTCATCTCTTTCTAAAATAAGCTGGGAATGTCCTCTTCCTGTCTGCTTTTGAGGCTCTAAATAAAAGTCACAGCTCGTTTTGGCAACTAGTCACCTCTTCACCTATTCTGCTGGGGCCTCATGCTTCCTCCTGTGACATCCCAGGATGTCTCTTTGCCCATCCTCAATACTCTGCCTCTGTGAAAAGAGACCCCTTCCTTGCCACATTTCACCTACCAAGAACTCATCATGGTTTGTTATGATACTGTTATGATACCATTGTTTCCTGGGAAACTTTCTTGCAGACTTGCTGAGACAATGTCCCAGCAGGCAGAGAACAGAGCTGACACCTGGCCACCCCAGGGACAGTCCGTGTCTGTGAGGGCCGGGGTTGACTAGTGTTCCCAGGACAGTTTTAGGGAGCACCACACATAGTTCAAGGCTCCTCACACACACACAACGTTGTTTATTTATTTTTTTTTTATGAGCTGTCACTCCTGGGAGACGTCTTCTTCTTCTGCAATTGTATTTACCAAGCTTGCTGTACTGATTTATGAGTTTTACCTTCTTATTTAAGATGCAGCCTCCTGGGCTCCAGCCCTTCGCATAGCTATGCGGGACAAAAGCATGGAGTCTCTCTGACCTGGGTGGGGCTGGGGTGATTCACAGGGGATGATTTTGTCGTGTCTGGCATGATTGTGACAGTGGTGCCTCGGGTATATAATACTTTATGTTATCTTAAGATCACCTCCAAGCATGTTTGTGTCACCAAGGGGAGTCTAGAATGCGCCCACGGTCATGGAACGACAGTGGGAACATCAGCAGCGAGCAGCTGAAGCATGCTATGCCTCTCAGGACCATCCCTTCCAGCACTTTACAGTTTCCCCCTTTGAGTCTAATAAGAGTCAAGGATATAGTCTGGGTGTGGATTTCATTTTTGTTTGATTATGATGTTCATGGGGGCTGTTATCTAGACACACAAGTGTCATCTATTAGAGAAAGCCATGAACCCAAATATTTGCTAGGAATTTTAAAAGAAAAATATTATCATTTCTCAAGAAGACACCCAGCAGGTTATTAATTAGTGTTGTGACTTACTTTTGCAGAATGCTGACTTTGTAATTATGGAGTAAATTGGTAAGTCTTTTTGATATTATGAAAACTAAAATAGAGAAAGAAAATGAAGGCTAATAAGAGACTCTATAACACAGCCTAAATTTCACAAGGAAACCCTTCTGCAGAGGTTCCTCATGGGATCTGCCATTGAGAGTTCAGTCAGATCAGCTGCACTCATGGTGAGTGAGCCGCCTGAAACACGGGTTCTCCTCACAGTTATAGTGTTATTAATTATCTGGATAAGAAGCAAACAGCATCCGTGGTGCTTAATAGCTCCCCATAAAGATCTTCATTACCCCGTTCACGGGGAAGAAGAGGGGTGTAATAATGAATCACAGGGGGTTTTATGGCTGTATAAGTGGGGAGGTGAGGTGACCATGTGGGGTTTCCCAAAAGCAAGGACAATAAATAGAATGGCATTACTTAAGCAGTAAGGACTTGTCATGGTCAGCTTTGGCTTGGGCATGTCCTGATTGCCCAGGCGCAATGCCAGGTTCCCTTATTGTTTTAAAACATATTGATCATGTTGACGTCTCTTTGATGGGAGAGAATCCTGCTAAGAGGGGAGACAGGCTACTAGGGGGAACGGACAGACAAAAAGACCAGTGTATGTACGCAAATGGATGAACAGCCAAGAAAACTCCTGCTGTTGTCTCGTTACCCTTTCTCGGGAAGCTCTTTCAGGCCGTTTGGCCATTCATCGCTGGTCTCAGAGTCCAGTTTTAAAAATAGTATATCTTATTTGGGGGCTCGGGTTGAATGGTGCACACTGCGGGTTCAAAAGTGATAGAAATTAATGTCTCTGCTTAAAGTATGTTAAGCAAAAAGTGCCTGGCAAGTCCGTGCACTCCATAAATATTGCCCTCTCCCCACTACTTCTCTCTTAATAACCGGGTTGTTAGTAGTTCTAGAGGGGAAGTACAAACTGAGATTTCACGTCTCAAAGCCAAATTAGCTTCTTACCTCAACCGACAAATTCTGCAGGCGAAATGAGTCATAATAAGGATTAGTCAGGGAGCTTGAATTGGACCTATTTCTTGTGCATGTGTGCGTCCTTATCAGTCTCCCACTACTTATAATTGCCAGCTTCACTTTCTGAAATTAGCTGGGGGGAAAGCAAGGCAGAGGCAGAAGCCTAGCTGCTTGCTGCCTCCTGACCTGCCCAGAAAACTGGGATGAGAATATGGTGATGAAAAGCCAAGGGTTCATTATCACCACTAAGAGAACCTTAGGAACAAAAGGAATCTTCCTTTACTCGTGTGTGTGTGTGTGTGTGTGTGTGTGTGTGTGTGTTTGCCTGCATGTACATGTGTCCTGTGTATGCAGTACCTATAGGAGGCCAGAAGAGGGCTTCAGATCTCCTGGAACTGGAGTTACTGATGGTTGTGAGTGCCATGTGGGTGATGGGAAGCAATTCTAAATCTTTTGGACGAACAACCAGTGCTTTTAATGATTGAACCATCTCTCCAGTCCAGAGTCTTCTTCTGCTGAGGGAATGAGGAACAAAGTCTAGTTTCTAGCAGATTGCCCTGAAGTGACAGTATTTCTAGAGACCCTCTTACCTTTGTTTCTCCCGCCTTTTGAGAGGCAGGTGAAGGAGGTGTTGAGAGTGCCTTATGGGGTTATGGGCACCACCATGAGAGCTCAGCTCACATTTTTCTCATGCACAAATGATTATGTGTGTGTAAGCAAGCCTGTGAGGCCATCCCCCACTCATTTGAGGCAGTTTTCTGCAGGAAGGATTTTATCAACTGATTGAGCTGATTTTACCCTCCCACAGAGATATTTTATTTATCCGATGAAATGCTTAGAACGTGATTAATTTGTCAGGGGAACATCTTGTTACTGTAAATTTGCTGAGTGTGAAAGAAAATTGCCACCACATGGATCTTGAAAAATCTGAAGTAGCTAGAATCTTCTTATAGTTTAGAATTACTCTGCTTTTCTTTAAGACAATAACTTTGCCAGACTTTGAACCTGAGAGTTCAGTCAGTTTGTATGTGTAGGAGTGTGTGGAGGGGGGAACCATCAAATACTAGGAGAGGGGATTGTTAATGTGACTTGGTTGGTATATTGCTGGCGAAGCATGCAGGAATTTCTGGGTTCAATCCTCACCACCACATAAGCCAGATATGGCAGCACAGGACTGTCAATCCAGCGTGGAGGAGATGGAGGAAGGAGAACCAATCTTTAAGTTTATCCTTTGCTATATATTATTGCTAGTTAGTTGAGACCAACCTGGGCTGCAGGAAACTCTGTCTCAACAAAAAACAAAACTAAAGAACCAAGAGGACATGGAATAGAAGGAACAGATGATGTAGGTCTCCCCAGAAGGATGGTGACTGAGGTCTTGTTAAATTTCAGCTCAGGCTGAGTTAGTAAGTGGATTAATATGTTATAGACAGGCCATATACCTTTTATGATAGGGTTTTAAGTGAGACATGGGGATCCTTCTGGACCTCAAAGGAGGAAAACCATAAGCCAGCCTTCATCATCAATCAAGCAGGCCAGGGTAACCCTTTTCGTCATGGCCACACAATAAGTACTAGTTAATAGAGAAACATAATGCAGGCCTTCCTCTGACTTTTATGCCATTTGTAATTTGTAAGTGAACTTGTAGTTTGTAAATGAATCTGTAAATGAAGATTTTTCCAGCCTTTGTTGCAAGTTGGGCTTGTGTTTTCCAGACACCAAAAGGGCAGAAGTCTCCCCCGGCTCCATTCATTCTCCCGAATGTAACAAGTGACAGTGGCAGCGGTTAAGGAAGATGACTTTTTATTCATGTGTGTTCCCGGAGCTCAGTGTCCATTTGTCCATTAGAACGAGCCACTCATCATTCGTACAGGGTTTCCCTCTTTCAGCATCAAGAGTTATGAAAGGAAAATTCCATTTTTCCCTGGCTGTCTGTGACAGGCAGGCTTAGGATTTTGGTCATTGGGTTTAAACACATATCCATCACCTCCAGCTGGCAGCTTATTATGATTCCCCCCTTTGAATATATGAATTCCATACCCTGCATGTTGGAAGTCTAACAATGCCAAGTTTTTAGATAAATAATTATCCCTTTGGTGATGTATGGCACATGGTCGCCATATTTTCTCATTTTTACTGCATTCTTGCCCTTATCCCCCATACCATAAATCTTTTGCTTTCATATTTAGTAAAACTATGAAGGCAACAACCCCCTGTACTCACTACAGTCAACCAATCACAAGCCACCATTTCACCATCACTAGAAAAATCTTGGGCAGATTTTTCAATAGATTGTCTAGTTTCAGCTTGGTCACATTTTTGATGCAGAGGTGCAGAATAGATAATGTGAAGGTCTTGTATCTGTGCCAACTGTAACCCTGACATTCCCCTGGACCCCCAGTTTTGTGAGCTGTATGATATAGAAATGTGGGTGAATGAATAAGGTATTATCTGTGTCTGCTAATCTGTCAGTTCAGTCTTGAAAGTGGGGGACCAGTACGTATGTGTGCATAGGTAGGACATTCATTCTGTTTTTGTTCCTGGGCCTCAGTTCCCCGAGTCACAGAGCCACTCATAGAGAAATTCATAAGGTGGTGAAGCTGCTCCCATTTTTGTTTCCCCTTTCTTTCTCCGCTCAGCTGAGTTTGCTTTTTACTCTCCATCCTAGATTCTACACAGCTTCCACCAGCCGCCTGGGCCATCACTTCAGTGTGTTTGGTGGTTTTTCAGCCAACCACAAGACTTACTGATGAGCATGGAGTTTGTCTGTAGACCTCTGTGCTCCAGGATCCTGGATAGCTTGGGTATCTGCCTCATTGCAACCACAGAGCAATGGTGGATGAATTCTTACACACAATGCACAGGTTAGCTGTCACAAGGCATATGGACCATAGGTACAAGGATCCATGGCCTTCTGGGATGTGACCTCATTGCCACCAAGGTAGGGAACTCTGATGTTTACTTTGTGGAGCAGAACCACAGAGATTCTTATGGGTCATTGGCAGGGAATGTGCCTCAGGAACAGAACTCACCTTTTTGGGCTGGTAATGGAGGCTCTCATGCCTACTGCCCTGAGCCCTGATGTATTTTCTGTATGGTTACTAGTGGCTGTGACTGCTGACTATAATTGATTAGTCTAGAAGGTAGTACTAACTACTTACTCTCCCCCAGATCTGTGTTTATTTTTATCCACATGGAATCTGATGCAGAGCTCAGCTTTACAGAAATGTTCAGGGTAGCTGTTTTGGCGTTTCCTAAAACATGCCATGTTTTCCTTTGAACAAAAAGACTGTTTTTTCCCTTTGACACTTAGCACCATGCTTGTCGCAGACAGAGGAGGGAAGGTGTGAAAGTGACCGAGTTAAGGTGTGCCACGGTGTTCTGCAGAACACCTTCATCCTGGGCTCTGAGAAGGGCAGGGAGCCCTGTACAATCTGTGAGCTAATGCTGGGAATAGTCAGAAAACTCAATGGGCATTGCCCAAGTCCCAGCAAATTAGACAAGTCCTGGTACTCATTGTGATAGTCCAAGATAGGTACAAATTTATATTCTAAAGATTTAGCCAGGCCTGGTCATGCACAACTTTAATCTCAAGCAAGTGGACACTGAAGCAGAAGGATCTCTGAGTTCAAGCCAGTCTGGTGTGCCCTGTCTCTAAACAAACAAGAAACATATTCACTTTAGGAATTGATTATTCCAAAAAATTAAAAATAATATTGTCTCACATGCATTTATGAAATAATTTAGCATTAAATATTGACATTAAATAACTCTGGTGTGGCCTGTTGTAGTCCCGAGTAAAAAGTTAAAATTTTGGAAATCCAAATAAACTCTCCCTCTCCATAGCATGCTTCCTCATAAGGAAAATGGAAATGAAGTGATCACATTGGCGTCACTGATCACCAGGGCAGATTCTCATGTATTTCTCTGCCTTGACAAGACGAGGAAACCGATTTTCCAGACCTCTTCTTGGGACATAAGGAATCATGTTGGTAGTTCTTAAGAACATTATCTTTTGTTATTGTTGTTTAGTATTTTTATTTGCTTGAGATGGGGATCTCACTTCTTAATCCATGCTTTCCTGGAACTCAATGTATAGCTAAGGCTGGGAGTATACTCTTGGCAATCCTCCTGCCTCCTCCCCAGGCTCCTAAATTCTGGGGATTACAGCTATGAGGTGCCACACTCAACTACCAGTCTTACCAAAGTCTCCGAAAGGGATCAGAGGAGGGCAGTCTGGGTTCCTCTGTTGTTTTTATGGCCTGACTTCCTGTTGTCCACAGTCATATTTATAAGCATGTCCTGGACAGATGTAAATCATAGATGCTCATATGATCAGCAGTATATATGAGCAGCATACTCATATAACAGTAGCAGAAAATGATGTTTTAAGTTGATGTAACACCCCACAGTCGTGCCTTTATAATGTAAAATAATGTATGTTAAGTAGCTCATATCTGCCCAGCATAGCAAAAACTACTGGGGGTCCATGTGAAGTAGAATACAGCTCATGCCTCTGATAAAAACTTTAATTACAGTTATTAAATGTAATTATTAATTAGTAAATAAATTAGTTGAAACATTTTGAGATAATTGTAGACTCACTTGGATTCATATGAACAGCAAGGAGAAGTCCTATATACTTCTTTCTACACAGTGTCTTCCAAGGAAATTGATCTGCACAGCTGTGCTACTATACTGTGACAAAACTGAGCCAAGCTGGTGGCATAGGCCTGTCATCTGTACCACTCAGGAGACTAAAACACGATGATCACACATTCAGAGCCAGCCTGGGCTACACTGAGTTCAGGGATAGCCTGGGCTACCGTGAGTTCAAGGACAGCCAAGGGAACTTTCTGAGACACTTAAAGTTGAAAACAAATGAAAGACCAGAAGCAACAGCACACACTGTCAATCCCAGCACTTGGGAGGCAGAGGCAGGCAATCTCTGTGAAGCAACCTGGTCTAGAGAATGAGTTCCCAGCATGCCAGGGTCACAAGTGAGACTCTATCTTCAGGGGCAGGAGGAGAAAAGGAAAAACTGTGGACTAGGGGTGTAGTTCATGGGCAGAACACTTGCCTGGCATGCGGAGGTCCCAGGCTCCATCAACCACAACCAAACATTACTGTAGTAATATTTCATACCTTCTTCATCTTGACAGATTCAGAAACATTCATTTCTCTGTGGGCATCTAGTTCAGTGTTTAATTTTAGGTACATCTAATTTTATGTTTGTCTAATAATTTTATGCAAGGCGCCTTTGACCACAGGCACCGTCAGTCGACCAGCTCCATCACGGGGTATTTGCTTTTGTAGTTAGATTCAAACAAAATTAAAAAAAAATTAAAACTTTCAAAGTCATTTTAACCTGTTACTATTGTGTATTATTTGTGGGTTACTAGAAGTTCAGACACCAGCCCCCCACTCCCCTGATGATGTCCCCTCTGTGGGTGTGTAATGCTGGATCAGACTAGAGGCCTCACACGTGCTAGACAAGAGTTCACCTGCTGAGCCACAGCACCTGTCCCCTTTCTTTCAATGGCTTTACCTCAGCATGCTTAAAGTCATCTTCAGGTTTGATCTGTTAGGATGGCTATGTACTTGGGATTTACAAACGTCATCTCTTTTCCGCGTGACATCATAGGTCTAAAATGTGATTAGATGAATGACACTGAAGAATTAGTGTTTGATATCAACATCTGTCCTCCCAGTGTTTGGGAAAAGGCATCAATCCGTGTGATAACGCATTTCAGACACAGGACACTCTGGTCCTCGATTCTTTTCTAACTTCCCTTGATTCATTCTGAATCCCCTTTGAGGATCCTCTGTATCCCCTCCTCTCTCACACTGGTACACCAGCAGCAGGTCGGTCTCCTCCCTAAAGTGCTTGCTTCAGTCTTTCCTCTTCGAGAGTCAGTGAGTCCAACCCTGGGTTTGCAAAGGATGGTCTCTTACTCTTCCCACAATTCCCAGTGTGATGCATGGTCCATTTTACAGCTTTGGCAGTTGAGTCTTGTAGATGACATAGCAGAGCCATGTAAGGCAAGGAAGCATGTTGGTAAAACTCTAAACCAGACCTTCTAATTAGAAATGTTGGCCATGCAGTGCAGTACAATCCCATATGCTAGACTCTTAGCAGGCTTGCTGGGACCTAAGGAGATATGAAAATGCTATTTCTTCTGCTTAGTGTTTTATCTCATAAATGCTTGGAGAGTCTTGCCTTGTTCCATATTGTATGAAGAACACTTTAGTTTAGGTTTAACCCTGTGGCTTTATGTGTTTATTGATATATTTGTTTATTTCCTCAACAACTCAGGAATAGGGTGAAATGAAAAAGAAATACAATGTTGAATGGATAGATGTTCTGCTTAAGTCAATGGGTAGAAATAAGCAATAGTGTATATGTGAAAAACAGTAGGGGTTTGGGGTATGTGTGTTGCATACGATATGTGTGGGCACATGTAGATATATGTGGAGACCAGAGGTTGACATGGGGTGTCTTTTTTGATTACATATTGAAGCAGGATCTCCTACTTCTACTCAGAGTTGGACAGTTTGGCCAGTCTTGTAGGCACTTATATTGTCATTGGGGATCTGAACTCTGGCCATCATGCTTGTCTGGCAAGAGCTTTACCCATGTAACCTCCATGTTTATCAAAGTTAAGATGCCTACTGGGCACTCTTTAAAATATATGGTCACTTCTCTTCCTCCCTCCCTCCCTTCCTCCCTTCCTCACTCCTTCCCTCCCTCCCCTTTTTCCTTCCTCCTTTCCTCCCTCCCTCATTCCCTCCCCAGCTTTTATTTCATTCACACATCTAAACAACCACTCTACCACTGAACTATAACTCCAGCCCTATTTTTACTTTTAAATTTTCAGGTAAAGTCTAAGTTGCCCAGGCTGGACTTGAATTCACTCTGTAGCATGAGCTACCTACCCTTGAACTCTGTAGTCTAAGTTGTACTTAAGCTTGTAATCCTCATGCTCCAGCTTTCTGAAGAGTTGTGATTACAGATCTGTGGCACCAGGCACAATTCTTTTTTGTTGTTTTCATTTCTGTTTCGCAAATTGTAAGCTTGGGTTTGTTATGTCTTCCAATTCCATCTTCCTTATTGTAACTTCCAGACAAATCAGATTTTTTTGTTTGTGACACAATCTCATCATGTAGCCAAGACTTGCCTAAAGCTTACTGTGTGGCTGAGCTGAGGTGAGGCTGGCCTTGAACTCCTGATCTTCGTCACCCAAGGACTGGGAATACAGGTTTGCACTACTGTGCTGGTCTTTGAAGACACTGTTTGTTTGTTTGTTTGTTAGAGACACTGTCTTACTAGATAGTCTTTGCTGCCCGGGAACTCCCTGCGTGTGTAGACTAGGTTGACCTTGAATTCAGAAATCTTTCTGCACCTGCGTCCTGAGTACTGGGATTAAAGGCGTGCGCCACATCTGGCTCCCAAACCAACCTTTAAAGCTCACCTGCTCCTAATGACATTCACATATCATGTTTTGGCTAAAAGGTTTTCTCATGGACCAGGCACTAGGGAATGAAGCAAGGAAGGAAGTTTGTTTGTTGGCAAAACAAACACCAGGTACTGGGGATTGTTTTATGTTGGCGGTGACAGATACTGTAGAGAATTTCAAAGCAGATTTCAGAAAAGACTATTATTTAAATGAGTAGATAATTATTTATTGAGGGTCTTTTTATTAAAGACCTAAGAGATAGAGATGTGTCTCTTGGTCTGCTTTCTGCCCTTGCTCTGGGAATCCCTGGTAAACCTTGGTCCACGGCATCCTGATGTGCAGGTCTGTATTTAAGAGCTGGCACAGTGGTGGGCATGACAGTAGACATCTGTAATCCCAACACTCAAGAAGCTGAGGCAGGAGGATTGTGAATTTGATGTCAGCCTGGGCTACAGACTGAGACCTTGTTTCAAAACCAAGGAAGACAGAAAGACTTTGTCCAGGGTATGGAAGCTAATGGAAACCTCCGGCTCTTAGTTTAAACCTTTGTTTAGATAAACCTTGTGAAGATACGTTTACATACAACAAAACAGATATTTGAGATATTGTATAACTCAATGACAGGTGTGACTTGGATCACACATAGCCAACCACCAGTCTCCTGTACTCCAACAGATCCCCCAGCCTCCCGGCAGCTATCAAAATGCAGCAGCCTCCTTATTGGTCTAGACCCAGAGTCAGGGATCACAGCTCTTACGTCACTGCTTCTTTTGCCAGTATAGGTTTGAGGTCAAGTTTCCCCCTTAATCACAGTCCTTTCTTGTATTGTTACCTAGAGTTCCTCTAGGTGTGCATACATGTGACTATGCATGCATACATGTGCACACGTGTGCCTATGTGTGCGCGTGTAAGTATGCATGTGACTATGCATGCATACATGTGCACACTTGTGCCTATGTGTGTGCGCGTAAGTATGCACATGTATCTGTGTATATGTGTGTGCCTGTGTGTGAGCATGTATGTGTGTGTTCATGTGTGCATATAAGTAAGTATATGTGTCTCTGAGTGTAAGTAGGCATCTGTAGGCATATATGGGAAGACGCATATGTGTGCATAGAACAGTTTGCCCCTCAGTCATGGGACTCTTTTGTGGTGTAGGCTCCTATGAGCAGTGCTGTGGCACACAGCGCTTGGTTAGGCAGTTCCATGCTTCTTAGTGAATATTTGAGAGCACAGTTATGGTGTGTCAATTGCTGAAAACTTGTATGTCTGCAAAGAAATGAAAACTTTACTCTTTCATTTCTGCTTGCAGTGGAAATGCTACAACTGTTTAATATCCAAATTAGCACATTCCTTGCTTGAACAATGGTCTACAGCATCATTTGTATAGTCAGTAATCCTTTAAATTCATGATAATTACTGATGGATTTTCAAGGATAAATCCACCCCCATACACACACACACACACACACACACACACACACACACACACACACACGAAATAGGATTTTTGCATGTAAGTATTTTTCTGGTTTCAAGTTACTTTATGTTTTAGCATTTAAAACTTTTATCTTCACAATCTCTTGTAGCTTAAAAATATTTTTATTGCTCTGATCTATATATCTCATTGTATGACTCCACCCATTTCATGAAAAATTCCCCCCTGAAAGTGTGTGTCTTTTACATAACAGATTAGGGTTTTTAAAGCATTAGGACTTAAGGTAATACCAGATTGTGGTCAGCCTTTCTTTAAAGCCTTCTCTACAGAAATGTATTTATGAGTGATAATCATACCTAGGATCAATATAAAGGTTTTTAAAATCGCGCTCTTGCAGGATAGTCATTGACGCTCTGGGTGATGTGCCATGTGACAGAGCCAGTGCTCTGAGACACAAAGTGACAAGAAGAGCCGGTGTTTCTTGGTGTTTCTTCTGATGCTAATAGAATTAGTTAGTGAGCCCCGTGACTAGCAGTATAATCAAAACCAGACCCCCTTTCAAAGCCCACTTTCCTCCCTCATTTTGTAATGCACGCCGTGGGTCTTTATGTAGTATTGCCTTTAGAGATAACAAATTTTCACAGACTTGGGAAGCAATAAAATGCATTTAACATTAAATCTTTACTGAGCATAGTTTAATCTTTCTCTGATGCAGAAAGTACTTTATAATTTTATAGCTTAGCAGGCTCATTATTGTGTGCTGGTTATTATCCTGGCAAAGGGTCGGTGCTGTGGTGAAGCCCAGCCAGAGAAGCGAGTGTGTGTCCATGTGCATCCCTTGATTTTAAGACATACATTTTCTCACTCCCATTTCTCCCAGGATTGAATTCTGCCCTTCTGTATTCTTCCTGAATATATACATCACCCTCTTGAATTTCCTTAACAAAAGTACAATTTCAGGCTTTCTAGATGTGAGGACCATGACAAAGTGATTTTATAGCCACTTCTGAAAGTGGCTAAACTTGGTGACAATTGTGTCTTATGACAACCTCCGCTTTCATGTCTCTGCCTACTTTTATATCATCATTTTCCCCAACCTCAAATATGAACAATTTCATATCTCAGGATTGGGGGAAAACAAATCCCTTTCTCAGGAATACATTTTAATGGGAAAAAGCTCTTCCTGTAAGCCATTGAGTCTCAGAACCTTTGCTCTGCAATATTCAATTTCTCACTCACTGGCAACCGTCACTTTTTTTTGTGGTTCATGTTCATAAAGGTTGGGGAAGAATTAGTGTTATGGAAGTAAACCCGATTAAAGGGGATGTGGATCAGATCTGGTAACAGATGGCGCAGTGGAAATCAAAGGGTCTTTGCGAACGGCCGTGGCAGCAGCTTGCCTCTGTTCTCTGTGCCTCCCTTCCTCACACTTGATAGACGCATACAAATCACAGCAATCCTGTCTTGACAGCCAATTTCAAGAATTTGATCTGGTTAAAGACATGGCTTTCCTGCTCTGCACAGAAACCTGCCTCGTTCCGTTGTCACGCAGCCACTTTTCCCTCCTTAGCCATCAGCCTCACCTACCCCATCTTAATGAAATTTTGCTTAATTACAGTTTTAGATCTTTACTGTTAATTACTTTTCCATTTAATTTTGTATTTTGTAAAGTCTCTGAGGGATTTATCTTCTTTCTCCCATACTCATTTGGTTCATACATATGTTTTTATGTTTTTCCAAAAATATTATTCATTTTTAGAATTGTCAGAGGCATTCTTTGGGAATCTTTCCTTGAGAACCCTAATGACCAAAATCATTAATGAAGAATTAACTCTGAGTTTCTTTTTAAAAAAATTATTTAGCTTAAAAAGCAGGTTTCCTCATGACTGTTTCATGTATAATACTTAGCTTGGGTTGAACGTCCCCTGCCTCTTCCTCTTTCCCTATCTCCCTACTGAAATACTTATTTTAAGGAAAAAGGTATTAGTGTGACATATTAAAGTTCCCAAATCAGAAAAGAAAAATAAAACTGCTGGAAGCAATCTCTAAAAGTAGCAATATTTTAACAAAATACTAATTATTAAAAAATTAAGCGATACAGGCTGCCTCCTCATCAGGCAAGCAAAATAAACTCATCAAGGCGTACATTTGGTGTAGTGTACATGACCAGCCTCCTTCTGCCTTGACCTGTGCCAGCCTAGAAAATCAGGATTAAAATGCAGTGTTGAAGTACAGGGCCTCTACTTGGCTGAAAACAGCAAACAGTGTGGTCAGGCCTTCACAGACCACAGGGGTCTGATACACTCAGAGAACAGTTGGGGGGGGGGCATCTTGCAAATCCATGAGGCATTTGGACTCTCTACCTATCCCAGAAAAGGAAACAGAAGACAGGGCCTCAAACAGTCTGCAGGAATGAAGAGAAGATTCGCTGAGGGAGCTGCGAGCAGTTGGTAGAAACCAAGGTTCCTACTGGCAGTCAAATCAAATGTAGTAACAACTCAGCGGCTCCCTGCTGCTAGCTGACAGCGTGGTGTCACACACTGGGACAAACAACCACTTAAACACTGATTGCACAGAATTGCCCTTTCCGCCAGCACCTCCCACCTCACAGGGGAACGGGCAAAGAAGACAGCCATTTCTAGGAACACACCAAGAATCCAGCTGCCCGCTCCATCTCAGATGGTCACTGCTTTGGCCTGGGATCCCCAGGCAAGCAGTCTTCCCCAAGTGTGGATGCCACAGCCTCACCAAGATGGGGCAAGTTTTCATAATGATTCTTTGTTAACATACATGCGCGCGCGCGCGCACACACACACACACACACACACACACACACGTGAACACAGGCATACATTGGTATACACACAGGGGCATACATGGGAACACATACACAGGGACACACATGTACACACAAGGACATTCAAGCATACATGGGAACACACACATGGGCACACACAGGCATACACATGGGTACACACACAGGGGCACATATGGGCACATATGGCTTTACATGAGAACATACACGGGTATACACAGATATACATGGGAACACACACAGGCACACACAGTCTCTGTTAACTGAGTGTACTTTAATGTCAGGTCTTACTCTCTAGATCTACTCTGAGGCCCTTATCAACATGGTTTTATAGCTCAGATGTATTTTCTTTAAAGAATTAGAAGAAACTTAGGGAAGTTTTCACTTGATTCTTGTCATTTTACAAATGAGGGAACAGAGCGTCCAAATGGCACCATGGCCACGGGTGACAAAGCCAGGTCCTCAGGTAGACCTGCTGTCTCCTACTGAGGCCAGCATTGACCTCTGGATCCAAACATGCCCAGAGAACCTTGCTGTAGGCTGTTCTTTTTCTTTTCTTTCTCTTTTTTTTTCTTTTTTTTTAAATCAGGTATTTTAAATGGCAAATAAGATTTAGAAATTGTCCTTTGCACTCTAGTGTTCAAACCTTTGGATGTGACAGAGTCCCTCTGACCTGAACCCTGCTCTTTGGTGGTTTCTCCTGCCCTGCCCTATGCAGAATAAATCCCTTTTTTGCAAAGCCCACCAGGTTGCAGAACACATCCTTAGTCACTTCCATGGCCTGGACGAAATGGAGGGCAGGACTTGGTTACTCTCTTTGGCTTGCCTGTTTAGCTCCATCATCTCTTTGAAGCAGCCAGCTCAAGGAGGTGCTCAGACATGGGCAGAGTCTCCAAACAAATGATTAGCAGATCCCCTCCCCCCATTCCACTTGGCTTCAGCTGGCCCACACCTGATACCAGCAGAGTATCCCCCTAACTTCGTCTGCAGTCACACATAGCCCCCAGGACCAGCTGCTTCTTTATCCAGATGTTGTCTTGCAGACTAAGCTATTGCCTTAAAAGTATAAATAGAGTTGAAGCACCGTCCAGCATATGCGATACGTCAATCTCGAGTTGTGTTGCAAATCTCCCTGAATATAGAAGTCTTCTATGTGCTTAAAGCAACCGTTTTCCTTTAAATGACTCCGATTCCCCATTTGGATTGTCTTACTAGCACAATTCACCAGTTTCTGAGTAGATTTGAGTCCCACCCCCACCCACAAGTATCTAGCCTGTCTCCCTGGAGGCAGCTGCTCTATGGGTAATTGTAACTGCTTTTGCAGAATATTTTATTAATGAGCAAAAGGTGACTTCTACTTCCAGGCACTTCTGATAGAATTCTTATTTCCTGTTTCATTGTAGCCCAAAGAATAGGAAGGGACATCCAGGCAGCCTGAGCCTTCATTGACCTGGGTTTGATTTGTGAACTCTATCATTGGTGTTAGTGTGTGGAGCATCTATATTCGATTGTCATTTGTAAAGATCAGCGTACAGACTTCCCGCGAATGGAACGTCTGTTTGTTTCTTCTCCAGCGAGATGCGCAAGGTCTTCATTTAGCTGTCAGTCCCCTGTTGTGTCAACTTCTCGACGGTGTAGTCCTTGACTGCTGGAAGACAGAATTGTCTAAACATGAGCAAACTTTATTGATCCATATTTCTGTTTGAAGGACCGGAGATTTGCAGAAGCTGCCGACTCTTTCTTTCCTGACAGTGACTACAGAGGGGGTCTGTTCATGGTGTAGTAAATCTCTAAAACCGAGCAAATGCTACCTTCAGTACATCATAGGCTTCATTCTGATGATTTATCTTAGGTAGTTTTTGCACTCTGAGAACCTTCATTTTTAATGAGAGTCCCCACCCAATGCCCAGGGCTGCTTCACGCTACCCTGGGCTGGTGACCCAGTTCACCCTGGGACACTTATACCCACATGGGTTGGCAGGAGGGCACTCTGTTCTAAACCCCTTCTGCTCCTTGGTCTTTGGTTCCCAGGAGACTAACTTTTGTAAAATAAGAATTATTCCTCGAGACAAAAGATTTGTTTTCCAATGTGAACTGCTTATTGAGTGTCTGATTTGCCACTTTGACAGTTTCTTTAAGATCCACAGGTATCATGTCCCTGGGCAGCTTCGAGGACATAGTTAATTAAACCGCATTAAGAACAAATATACACACTTGTTAAAACACTTAGTTTGCCTCAATAGTATTGACTACATGGCAGAAGTTTGTTTAAACTAAATGGTATTTCCCCCACTATGTTCCAGTACGTGAATGCGATTCGTATAATAGTTAATAGCCATCATCACTTAAGTAGCATGTTAGTTATAAAGTAATGCCATAAGAATTGATTTGGACTTGGCAGTGGAAGAGAGTGCTCCCTTCAAAGCCGAGGTAGAGGATTAGTTGGAGTTTTAAACAGAATCGTGGTACATATAAACTGTATATTTTATAGACCTAAAGCTTACTCCATGTTCCATGAGTGCCCATTATAGTATAGAAAATCCCAGACAGTTAATTATGCAAAACTTCGTGTGTACAGTTACCTGGCATTATTATGCATTTAACAGTTTTATTGATTTGCTCGCTCGCTGGATCCAGACACAATAAAGAAGAGATGCTCACCCCCAGGTTGAAACTGGTCCAAGAAAATAAGCTAAAGCTAAAGCTAAACCACACTGCTCAGCACGTCTGAGTCACAGCAAATCCTTAAGTATGGAAACCACCAGCGGGCATGACGTATGACATGGGTGACATCACAGCGTCTTTCTGGACCCCGTTCATGATGCTCGTCAATCAGGAGGCAGTATGGAAGCAACAGGGGTTTCCTACGCCAAACGCATGGAGTTCAGCACGAAGTGGTGGTGGTGCAGACCTGTAATCTCAACGTTGAGAGAGTAGAGGCAGTAGGATCAGGGCTTCAAGGCCAGCCTCAACTACACTGGAAGTTCAAGGTCAGCATGGTGGACTGCATGAAACCTTGTCCTGAAAAATAAAATTAAGGGGCTAGAGAGATGCTCAGCAGTGACGAGCACTTTCAGCACCCCCATGTCTGAACACAACTGCCTGTTACTCCAGTCTCGGGATTCTCCAGCCATTTTCTGGCCTCTGGGAGCCCCAGGCAGGGATGTAGCAGACATAATACATGCAGGCAAAACATTCATACATGTAAAAAAATTAAAAATTGATTTTGAAGGTTTACAACTGGATAAAGAAATAGTCTGGGTCACAACAAAGTAGTGTTTGGCTCCAAGGTGTAGAAAACTGTAGGTTGGTGTTTCTGCACACACAATCTCTACACACTTACACTATGCCCAGCCCTTGGGGGGCTTCAGGGTCTTCCCTGCATCTCCCTTGCCAGCTTTCTGACCCTTCAGGGCTGAAAAGGAGAAAAGGAATTCTCTCCTATCTTCCTTTGTTCTACCTATTGCAGTGAGAATGGCTCCCCAGTCCACTGGGTGGGGCTTTGAGTGTTGGGAAACAACCTGAGCCTCAGGGGTCCCTGGAACTTAAACCAGGAGAGCTGATGAGCTCAGCATCAGGGCGAGAGTGGGGACAACTGTTGAGTGTAAGGGTTGTGTTGTTTCATTTGAAGCCACTGTTCCTGGCAGAAATATCATCTCGACAGGCGCTGAAAGCTTCATGTGCTCGGAACTTCTCTTCTCCCCATTTTGGAATGTTGGGGAGCCCCTGCAGAAATAAGAGAGCTTCCCACTCAGATAGGGCCCCAGTATTTTTTCCTGGGGTGCTGTATCCTTATTCCCAGGCTACATAGCCAGGTTACTTTCTTGGGATGGGCCAAGTTAGAGTCTTCTGGACTCAATGCATAAGTACTTCCCTCCAAGAAGCAGCCTTACCCGGTGATTGTGATCTGATGGTGTTACAGAAAACTCTAGGCTAGTGAACTGACTGCCCTTTGCACAATGAGACACTCAGCCTGCGTATGCACGGGTATGTCGACCCTGTGTTTTTTGTCTTTCTGAGTATCTGGGTCAGGATCTATGATTCTTCGTTGACAATCAGCGATCTCCTTCGATGAGGTTAACCAGGCAGACCTGCAGATCTTTCCTATTAAGAGAAAAACTCCTTTCTCATCCTTCCCCAACTAAGCCAGTGTACCTTAATGCAATGATGGTATGTTAGACTCAGCAGCTGTCAAAGCACCGTATTACTGTGAAGCCGTAATGACACCCTGTCTCTCTAAAGTAGTCATGTTTTCTCAAATCACACGTTGCACCGTGGATTTCTGACATGACACTTCATTCGGCTGCTTTCCCGGTCTTCAGCATCTCCATTCTCTCACAATAGCAGCTGATGCCCGTTTCTTACTAAGTGATTCGCATTTTGCCACGATACAGAGAGCAATTAGTTAGGGAGGGGGGCACTTTGTAAAGTCTTGCTGGAAGTTGTAACTCAAGCTGCGGGGGGGGGGGAGGGGGGGAGCCAAGCTGGGATCACCAGCTCTGCAGCCTGTCCCTGGAGGGTTTGTGGCCTTAGACTAAGGGCTTCTAAAAGCATCAATGAAAAATAACTATAGGCTACAGAGATCTTGACTTTTAAACAAAACAGGTTCGTGAAATCCTGTGATTGATTTGTAAATGTGCCGCATTTCTGGCTTCTGTTATTTTCTCATGAACACACGTTGGAGAGATGTTTTTTAAAAACATTTTAAATTTTAATGATGACAGGTACCTATTTAGAACCTCCAGGATATGGCAGAAGAAGCGAAGTGGTGACATCATCAACTAACATTTATTTAACTTCTGAATTTGTTTGCCACTGGTGTACATATAAGAAAAGTTTCAGACCTTGTCTGAGTGTGATAATCAAGATGGGGTAGGGAGACTGCTACACACGATTTCCTATACGAAATATGAGCTTTGTTTTTCTTTTGAGACAATATCTTGAATGCATAGCCCAGAAAGATTTCCAACTCTGTTTTTCTGGCCTCAGCTGTCAACTGCAGGGACTGTAGTATTATGAGCCCCTTTTTATTTGTTTCATTTTTGGTTTTTTCATTTATAGGAGTAGGCAATATGCTCAAGTTTTGTGCAGAATTCACTTGGTAAAATGTTAGCTGTTTTCCCGTCATCCCAGTATTAGGAATGCTGAGGTCCTGAACAGATCACAGTTCCAGCCTAGCCTGGACTAAATCATAAGATGCTGTTTCAAAACAAATAAACAAACGAAAACAAGACATTAGAGGTATTAAGAACTCATACTTGGGGCAAGGGAGATGGGTCAGGGGTAAAGGCATTTGCAGTAGAACCTTAACGACCCAAACTTTCTCTCGAGATCCTGAGCCATAGAATTAACAAGCTGTCCTCAGACCTCACACACAGGCCATGTCATGCACAACACATACATGTACAAATATAGTCAATTAAAAACTCATGGTTGGGGATGAAGAGATGGCACAGCAGTTGAGTGCACTCTTGCAGAGGCCCTGGGTTCAGTTCTCAGCACCTGCATGGTGGCGTCCTCATCTCTGTAACTCCAATTCCAGGGGATCTGACACATACTTCTGCATCTGCCAGCACTGAGCATGTACACGGAACATATAATGCATGTATGCATATTTAGAAAAAACTCATATTTTGAGGAATTGGTTAAAAATAAGTAATATTACTGAAAATATTTGTATATCAGCATTTAATTAACAAATTATGTTTCCCAAGTTTGGATCCTTTCTTTGAAATGTAGACCCCCACCCCTGCATGTGGATATAAAAGTATGTAAAAAACTTGGTGGCCCTTCATTCATGCTTACATATTACCTGGATCTGGGGAGAATTGCTACAAACAATTAGCTCGATAATTATAATATAAATTGAATATTAACTCACAAATTGTCCTCTTGTTTCCCCTACAGCAACAACTTTAATTGATCCTTTCCTTTTTCTCCACTTTCTCTCTCTCTCTGTGCACAAATTTACACCATAGTTAATTAAACAGCACATTCAGCAGGAAGTTTTGTTTTCCTCATCTTTAACATCTAACAGCAAAATAATTCATATAATCATTTATACAGTCTGATTAATATGCAAATAATTACAACTATAATATGCTTTATATAATTATAAGTGATATAAAATACATACTAATAACTTGAAGACCCCTAGGCAAGACTGGGAGTCTTCCTATGTCGGGCACATGACCAGAACTGCTTGAGAGCACGTCTTAAGCAGTATTGCAAGTGTTTTTTAAAGTTCATACATTTCAGGAAGGCTGTTAAATTCCTCAAATTTTGTGCCTTACATAAAAATGTCATTCCCATTAAAAAAAAAAAAAAAAGACCAGTTCTGAGAATCAAGCCCAAGACCTGCTGCATGCTGACTAGGCCAGCCCCCCTCCTGAGTTATATCCCCAGGACCCTCCCCTCTACCTCATTCATAGGGTTTTTGAAAGCTGTTTCTCCTGCTTCCTTGTTCCCATCTTTTCACTGAAAATAATAAAATAAATGTAAACTGTATTGAAGCTTTAAAATAAATATTTCCTACACATTTTGACACATGTTATTTCTATTCATAATTCTTAACTAAATTTAGAGGTTTTTTTTTTATTAATCCAATGTGACCTGAAATTTTTGCATTAACAGCATAATGTGGAGTTGGGCTTATTCACTCTGGCTACAGATAAAGCCATCATCTTGAAAACGGCTCTTTCTGACAAAAAGGTGTTCTTTTGAAATAAAGTCTTATTCAGTACATTCCTCTTAGAGTAAATGCGAATTTTAGTGCCTCTAATTTTAGATTGAAGGGAAGTCTAGAATAAAACCCACCAGCTGACAATTGAATTTATAGATAGTTGTGAATATTTCAGGTTTGAATAATAGAGCTGTAGAATTTCCGAGACCGAGAGCCGGAGAATTAAGACTGGCTGTGGTTTTAGGTTATACTGTAATGGCGTCTAGGAAGTGTTCACTGTAATGAGCTCAGCTGTGATGAGGAGACAGTTGTGTTCTTTGGGGGATTCTGTTTGAGCATCACTCAACAGGGTGGATCAGCAGCCAGGGTGGGGCCTTCTGTTCCCTTTCCATTTACAGCTGAACAGCAAGCAGAGAAATTAGCTGAGAGGCCAAAGCAGAAAGTCTCTGTGTGTACCCTCTGTCCCCTGTCTCTGTGTGTACCCTCTGTCCCCTGTCTCTGTGTGTACCCTCTGTGCCCTGGTCTCTGTGTGTACCCTCTGTGCCCTGGTCTCTGTGTGTACCCTCTGTCCCCTGGTCTCTGTGTGTACCCTCTGTCCCCTGGTCTCTGTGTGTACCCTCTGTGCCCTGGTCTCTGTGTGTACCCTCTGTGCCCTGGTCTCTGTGTGTACCCTCTGTCCCCTGGTGTCTGTGTGTACCCTCTGTCCCCTGGTCTCTGTGTGTACCCTCTGCCTCCTGGTCTCTCTCTCTCTCTCTCTCTCTCTCTCTCTCTCTCTCACACACACACACACACACACACACACACACACAGAAAGAGAGAGAGAGAGAGAGAGAGAGAGAGAGAGAGCATGTGTGCACACATGTATGTATACAGGTGCCTGCATGTGTGGGCCTGTGTGTTGAGGCCAGAAGATAACCTTGGTTGTTCATTCTCAAGTGCTGTCCACTGATTTTTATTTGTTGCTTTTTTTTCCTCCTCCATCTCTTTCTTGTTCTCCTATTCTTTTATTTTTTAATTTTTAAAAATTTGACACTGAGTCTCTTACTAGCCTGTACTGTGGCAAGTAGGCTAGGATGCTGTCTGTGGAGGCCCAAGAGCCCACCTGTCTCTGTCGTCTCTGACCTGGGATTACAAATGCATGCCACCAATGCCCATCATTTTTTTTAAAAAAATGTGGATTCTAGGATTGAATTCAGGTAGTACTGTCTCCCCAGGCTTTGGATTTTGTGTTTTGAGACAGCATCTAAGTTGCATATGCTACCCTTAAACTCACAGTAGTCCAGACAAGTATTAAATTTGTGGTTCCCTTATCTCAATCTCACCGGCAGATAGGGTTATAGGTATGTGCCCTCGGGCCCAGGTAAGTATATTTTAAAGATTTTTAAACTAAAAATAATTAATTACAAGTATATGGTGGGACAGGTTATATGTAGCGTCTGTAGACGTCAGAAGGTCTGTAGGATCCATTGGAGCCAGAGACACAGGCAGTTGGGAGTCACCTGCTGTGGGTTATGGGAACCAAATTAATTTCTTTCTGCAATACTACCCCACCCCCTTAGCCACCAACATATCTCTCCAGCTTCTCAGTCATGTTGTGGAATGTAAATGAGCATTATTGAAAGTTCTGTTGGCTCCTAGACATTTCTGATCCAAAGTTTGGAATGAGATATGAGCTCAAACCTTATTTCTTCCTATTCCTGGGGCTATAGAAACTTCATTATACTTCAGAATATCTGATGCTTAATTTCTTAAAGAGAAGCCTCTTCTAGGCATGCGTGTACACACACACACACAAACACACAAACACACACACACACCCCAAGGTGAATGTGTCCGACATTAAATGAGGTAGTGTTTATGTTCAACTCAATATCTGGCACACCTAGAAGCCTTTGACTAATGACCATCTTATTCTTATTTCCGCTAGGCAAAAGTTATTAGTTAAGGGCACCACATACTACCTACAGCGCAAATCCAGTTTGTTTGCTTTCACTCGTGACTGGAGTGACCAGATTTCATTTAGAAGATCCTGTCCCCGTTCCAGCGGCTTCCTTGGCAGCAATGCCCCCTGAACCCCCTACTAGCTTCCAGGTTATTGTAAAGTATGGAGTGAGATTTTGAAAGAGACAGCTGGCTAAAGTTTCCTCATTTTTCATGGATAGATTTGAAAAACACGACTTTGACATGTACACATTTGGTGACTTAGCAAATAGCTGTCCCATAAATGGCATGTTAATTTCTGGCCCTGTTCCTTAAACTAGTAGACTATAAATTTTAGAAGTTGACGAGGAGAAAAAAAAACCCTTAGGGGACAAAGATAAGAAACAATCCTGAAGTTTAAAGAGAATGCTGGAGGAGATCTGGAGAAGTGACATCGCTTGTGATCAGGCAACTCAAAGCAGTGCCCCATTGGGGGAGTGGGTAGGAGGATGGGAAAAAAAAGAAAGTGCCCGGGTGGGGCAGTGAGAGAAGAGATGGGGAGCGAGACCATCTATGGTTTAGCAGCCTAATAACTTCTAACCAGTGGCCTAAGATCATAATGTGTGTGCGCGCAATCTGGTGATCATAAGGGAAGAAGGGAAGTGACCGTGTAAGAGTTTTAAATGAAAAGGAAGTCGCAGGGCTGCTTTAAGTCAAGCCGACCTGCTTTCCTTCAAACACCAACTTGAGGAGAATGCTTTGCCCAGAGTGCAGGCAGGGGGACAAGGAGAAGGATCTATTAATTACAGTGCCTATTAGTAGCGACGGGGACACGCAGTTGCAGGAGGGAGAGGATGCTGTTGCCAGGACTGACAAGCGGGAGAGTTTTTCTTTCCCTCGTTCTTGGGGAAGGGGAAGCAAAGGGGCCTTTGGGTGGCTTTCCCTTCTCCCAGCACACAGTGTTATGGCCTGGCTTCAGGGAGCAGAGATGTTCCCCCAGTGAAATATATTTGAGGAAGAAGCAAATTCCTGCCCTTGTGCTTTGTTCTTGAGACTGCCCACTTAGAAGAGTTAGGTGGACATTTCTGATCGGAAATTCCATTGTATCCTCCCTTTATTTAAAAGGAATTGAAACAATGGGGGAAGGGAGACATGAAGGAGAGCATGAAATTTGTTCGGTGATAAAATATCATTAGATTTATAGTGAAAGTGATAATTGCATCCATTCTGCTATACTGTGACTACTCCCCCAAATTCTAGAGAATGACCATCACAGTGGGATCCCCATAAATCAACTTTCCACTGGGAAGCAATTATCTAAGTCCCTTTCTCAACTGTCACCTCTTCTTAGTGGCTACTGGGGTTCTCAGAGACTTGCATAAGAGGGTTTTTACGCTGTGGCGAGGCAGAAAGCCAAGAGGACCAATTACATCTTTGCATCTAATTACCTTTATAGAAATCTACCCACTTATGGGGCCAATGAAGAGAAAGGGTGATGTCTTTCTTCTAGGTTAGAGAAATAGTTTGTCAGGTTAGGCACTTCATCCCAGAGCCTTTCATAAGGTGTGATGTTAAGGGGGAGTCAAGGAGAGGACCATCATAAATCTCATTTTTCTAAGATGATGAGATACTTTCCTATGCTACAACACAGGATGTCTCATTTCCTGACTCATAGGTACTATAGAATTCAAGCAGGGTTTTTAGAGACACGTTTAAACCGTTCTCTTTCCCCTTTCCTGCTGTACACACACACACACACACACACACACACACACACACACACGCACGCACGCACGCACACACACACACAAATTAGTTACTACTCAGTGCCATCAACCTTTCACTAAGCTCCGTAAAGTTGCTGAGATGGTGGTGCTTGCTCTCAATCCATCCTTCCGGAGCCTGGGAATATCTGCGCTGGCTGCAGACGAAAAGTTGGCTTCTGTTTGTGATAAAATGGATGTGGCATTAGGATGTGGAGTCGAACATAGAGTGGAGATAAATGCAATTTGAGGAATGGCAGGGACTTTGCAAATCGGCACAGCTCTGTTGATAAATTTAGAATCTGGAGAGCCATGGTAGCATTGACAGTGGTTCTTCAAGAGAAAGATAAAATAAAAGCAACTGGACCCTGTAGAGCTTTGTTTATGGCCTGTCTGGGAGCTTTGATGTAACCCTGCCATGCCCTTATGCTGATTACCTTCTTGTAGAACAAGAGGTATTGACTGGAGACTGAGTGATGGGTAGTCCCAGCCCTCAGGAAGCACTCTTAAA
Organism: Ondatra zibethicus; assembly: GCA_004026605.1. NCBI lineage: Eukaryota > Metazoa > Chordata > Mammalia > Rodentia > Cricetidae > Ondatra > Ondatra zibethicus. The sequence goes on from PVIU01000966.1 coordinate 220,094, forward strand.
GAGCAATGACTTTTACATACCAATACAGCTGCTCTCTCACTCCCCTCCCGCTTTCCTTATCTTCCCTTCTCTGCCATGTCTTTGTGTCTCCATCTTTGGGACTCTTTAACATTCTCTCTCTTTCTCCCTCTCTCTCTGTGTGTCTCCCCCTTATTCTCAGGCTTCTCTGCAGAATGTCAAACAAAGATCGGCACATTGATTCCAGCTGTTCGTCCTTCATCAAGACGGAACCCTCCAGCCCAGCCTCCCTGACGGACAGCGTCAACCACCACAGCCCTGGTGGTTCTTCCGACGCCAGTGGGAGTTACAGTTCAACCATGAATGGCCATCAGAACGGACTGGACTCGCCACCTCTCTACCCCTCTGCTCCTATCCTGGGAGGTAGCGGGCCTGTTCGGAAACTGTATGATGACTGCTCCAGCACCATCGTTGAGGATCCCCAGACCAAGTGTGAATATATGCTCAACTCCATGCCCAAGAGACTGTGCTTAGTGTGTGGCGACATTGCCTCTGGCTACCACTATGGGGTTGCATCATGTGAAGCCTGCAAGGCCTTCTTCAAGAGGACGATTCAAGGTGAGTGCCTGCTCCATCCAGCTGTCTTTCTTTTCTCTGGTACTTACCCTTCCATTCCATGCCGTGCACACTGATGAGACAATTTTGAGTAGAAAACACAAATACATGGAGGATCTATGGACTCACCCCTCTCCAGGTATGCACCACACCCTTCCTGTCTCGCTGTGGAGCTCCCTGTGGGCAATGGTAATAAAGACGTTTCAGAGAACACGGTAGGTCTGCCAAACAGCCAAGCAGGGTGCACTAAGTTCCCAGTGCTGTTCCCACACTGCTTTTCTCATAGATTTGAGAATGTGTTGAGTATTTAGATCTATGTTTCTGTTCCATGTGTGTATATTAGCATCCTTGGCAATCTCACCAACTTGTGGGTTACTATGTTCTTGCACCAGAATTACTGGTTCATTAGACTTGGGTTGGTACCTGAGAATTTGTGTTCCTCAAAAATTGCCAAGGATGCTAATCCTGGCAGGCCAAGGGTCACAGTTTGAGAACTGCCACTCTGGACATATTTATCATGAGCTCAACGTCTTTTCCTTGGCCTGTGTTTATGAATGAATTTAAATAGAAAACACATCTCCAAACAAATGCCAGTGGTATAACCCAACCTTTCCAAGCCTCTAAATTTAGAAAAAAAAACATGATTATTTTCTATGCAAAATGTAAAATGATTGAAGTTTGTAGTGTCTCCTTTAAACTAGTCATATACAAACATAAAACTCAACCTATGTACACACACGCACACACACACACACACACACACACACACACATACACATATACTTATTCTTGCAGAAAATTAGTTTTCACTTTTTTTGATCCCTTGTAACACACTTTAGAAGTGCATGAGGGGAAGAAAGAATAATCATATATTAAGGGTCTAAAGCACACAAATTATTCTGTTCATGGTATATACCTGTATGCTTACATATGCACAAACACACATATAAGCACATGGGGGATAGATAGGTAAGGATAGATAGACAGGTAGGTATAATATATAGGTGACAGATAAATGATAGATAGATAGATAGATAGATAGATAGATAGATAGATAGATAGATAGAGGCAGGCAGACAGACAGATAATATGTTTATGTTGGGATTGAGCTCCAGGCCTTCTGTATGCATTCTACCACTGAGCCACACCCACACCCAGCACCTAATATATGTATGTCCAATAGCCAGTCATATAAACAAAGTCTAACTTTTCATGCATCTCTATTTCCCAAACTTCCCTGATTATTGGGAATTTCCTGCAAATGATGTTCTTAAACATTTCTTCGAGAGCCTTAATTCCTAAGTTCTGTACTAATTTGTCTTTGGTATGGCCAGGACCAAAGGGGATTTTTGTCAGCTTCCTAGGTGATCCCTCACGTGAAGTCAAAGTGATGAGTTGGTGCACTCTGCTGTGTTAATGTACCAGTGGTCCTCAGAGTGGGATGGCTGGGCCGGACCTGTCAGCATCACCAACAAATGTGTTAAAAGTGCAAACCCTAGGCCTCCTCCTAGGCTAGCTCAAGGAGAGTCTCTGGTGTGAGCCTGGCAAGCTAGACTCCACAGTACTCTAGGTGCTGAGGTTGGAGAATGCGACCCTGAGTACCACTGATGGTGATTTCCCGAGGACATCTTGCCATGCATCTGCAGGGCCTTTCTAGAACACAGGTAAAATCAGGTTATTCAGAACCTGAAGTGCCAGGATGCACAGGTTTTTAAGGTATAAAGGAGGTATTTCTTGCTAAGCACTAATACTTTTTACATATTTTCATAGAAGGTGATTCTAGAGCCTCCTCCGTGCATGTGAGTTAGCTCCCCACCCTTACTCTTTGCTGTGCTGGACTTTGGGCACTTGGGATGGAAGCCAAGCCTTGTGCAGTCTGTGTACAGGCTCTTTCCCTATGGACGACCCCCTTCCCCTTTCCCTTCTCTTCTTTTCTTCAGCGTCCTCTTCTGTGGCTCAGAACACAGGGTTTACTGATAGCTCACAAATACGGCACTGAGTGTAAGCTCATTTCTAGACTCACGGCTACCCGGCCTGAAATACTAGGCTCAATCCTAGCACTGAAACTTTTTTTTAAATAAACATACCCTGTTCAAGACATCATAACTCTTACATAATAGAGTGGACATTTCCATAGGCTCCTGTAGTTTGAGGTGAAATACACATCCAAGTTCATGTAGGGTATTCATGAAATCATTAACCTCTAACAGATGCAGCTTTCCATTTTCTGGATCAGAAGATCATGCTTTAATTTTTTTCTTATTAAAATCCTCCAACCCTTGAATCTTTTTTAAACATTCATACTTGGTACAATGCTTAAGAACAGATGTAATACAAAGTCACATGTAGAGGTTGAAGATGTGGCTCAGTGACCTAGCATGGACTTAGCATGGACAAGTCCCTGGGTCCAGTTCCGGGAACAACAGCAACAAAATATGTAAGGGTATTCATGTGGCATTTGGACAAAGTCTGTCTTCATCCTGTTAACTGACAATGGCAAATTTTGAGGACAAAAATGCTTCAAATCTCTGATTTGTTTTAGCAGCTCTTGGCCAATGTTACTATAATCCTTGGGTTTCAGAGTATATGAAATTCAATTTGTTAGTAATTTTTGTTAAATTTATATAGCCTTTGGTCTGGCACGAAGATAAATGTTTGGGGAAGAAGGAACAAATGCAATTTAGGCTGGTAAAAGCAGTGGATGCTCCCAGTAAGAACCAGTACCATTTACCAACAGATTTTTCCATATCTGGCGTGATCTAGGCAGTGAGCTGGCTACAGTTTCTTTCATCCTCTCAACATCCTTTGCAAATTCTACTCCTCAAGCTTGTGAGTTGAGATGAATTCTTCCTCTACAAGTCTCTTGCTTTTGGTGGGGGGAACATCAGCGTCTTAGAGTAGCAAAGAGGCTTTATGTCTATTCTTTAGCGTATTTTGTTGAGACAGAATATGTCAGAGGAAAAGTAATAATAGTTGGTTGTTTTCTTTTGTTTTTGTTTTTTTTATCTAAAGAAAAACAGATTATTACTTTGATGTGAGCAAAGTAGTTATTGACTGAGCAGCTACTGTCATAGAGCCATCTGTGTTCTGGGTGTGATTATCTTTTAGGATGCCGGCCGGTACTCAGAGCTCAGCAGAGCCAGGCGCAGGATGATTCTTGGCATAGGTGCAGAGTGCTGGATTTTCCTCCACATTGGAGAGAGTGAGTTTCAAGGATTTTGAGCACAAGACAGAGATGTCACTGTCCCGATTAGCACTCTGGTCTTGCCCACCTGGCTGTGCTTGGAGCTGGCAGCTGGGGCACACTCCGTAAGGGTACCCTGCTAGCCGCATCCTCAGGGTTCACACTGTGCTGTTCACTTAGCCCCCAAAAAGGCAGTGAGGCAAATAAAGGGATTAAATTGTGAAAGTATAATGTAATAATTAGGGCGGTAATTGTAAGGAAGATTGGAACGGGCCCACCTCTTTGTGGCCAAACAGTGGTGCCTGAACTCCAAAGATGTCGAAAGTCGCCCATCTGTATGGCCGCCGCGCATGTCTGTGTTTCTATGAGGAAGGGTAGAGGGTGGCTCTTGGGACTCAGGGCAGCATCGAAGCAAATTCTCCTTGACAGGTAGTAGTTTTTCCCTCTGCTCCCTGGGAACTCTTCAGGGAATGAGCCGAGATTACATAACTCCCCTTGAGAACTAGGCCTGCCTACTTCTGTCTTATAGCCCCGATGGCCAGGATATTATGTAAGTGTGACTTTGACCTCACCCGGGTCTGGTTCTGGTCTCTGTGACTTCCTAAGGGACACGTGTATCCAAAGGCTAGTCTGTGGGCGGTAGTGACTCTTAAGGCTCTTTCTTCTTACTACAATGACTTATTTGGTGGATTTATATGTTTGGTGGATTTATATGTTTACTGATGTGCAATAAAAACGACTTTGAAAGAATGGACAAGAAAACACAGCCTATTTACAGAATAAAATGAATTAAAAATTTTAAGGTAAAAATATATTTTTAAAAAGGTGGACAAAAGTAAAAAAAACTGGACATGGTACTCCAAACCTACAGTTCCAGCATTTGGGAAGGCTGAGGCAGGAATCTGTAAGTTTGAAGGCAGCCTGGCCTTCATGGTAAGAACCCATCTTAAAGAAAAAGACAAAAGGAGCAAAAAGGTAGATCAAATAATTCTTAAAGTTGGAACTAAACGTAGATCGAGGCAAGCTTTGACAAAAATATTGAGAATTGTTCTTTCAAAGCCAACTATGGTATTCTACTCTCAAAAAAGCAATTAATTATGGATTTCATTGAATGCCAATTAGAAAGGCCTATCCTACTTATTAATTATTTTCAAGGAACTACTGGATAAGATCAGAAGTGGGCAAGAGTCCGAGCTTTGTTTTTGAGGGCTTTTTGCTTGGTTTTGTGGGGAGCTAGGGAGGGAACCAGCGCCTTGTATATGCTAAATCTGTGGATTCCACTTGGCCACACCCCCAGTTGTTAAGATGCTTGCAAGGACTTTGACATTTCTGTCAAAGGTAACCCTAACAACTCATAGGATTTCAGCGGCTGTTATTGGTTTGGGAGGAATGATGTCATTATTCTTGGTTTTGTTTGTCTTTTTCGAATTCTACTTTTGCTTGTAATTCATACATACATGGGGAAAGTTTTTGTTTTTTCTTCTCCTTGTCCCTCACAATTTTCTTTGGATTTTTTTTCTCCCGAAAAGGAAAACATGCACAAAACATATCAATACGTTTAACAGAAAACACTAGGTTGTTATAGCTTTTATTTCAGCATTAGAATGAAGAAAATTGGTTTTATACACAACTCCTGCCCCATTTCAAAACAGAAAATTATATGTTTAAAAATATAGGATTTGGAGCAGCTGATGCTCAGTGGTCAAGTGGTAGAAGGTTTACCTAGCATGTGTAAGGCCCTAGCAATGTAGGTTCATTTTCTGTCAATACATACACACACACACACATACACACACACACACATACACACACACACACATACACACACACACACACACACACACACACAAGAAAAAATAGGGAAAAGCTAAACAAAGAAACCAAAATCTTGGGACTTGCATTAAACATTGCGTTCTTCACTGAGCATGTGGTCCATGCTTGCAGTCCCAGCCCCTGGTGAAGCGGAGATGAGAGCATGTGAGTTCAAGGCTAGCTTGGGCTGCATAGTGGCACCCAGTCCGAAAGAAAAAGTGCTCAGAATGGAGGTAGTAACAGTGCACTTGCCTGGCATGCACAAGGCCCTGCCTTTTATTTTCCATACCTCAAAAATAAATCACTTTGTGATAGAAAACAAAAGCACATACCCAAATAGGCGTCGATGTGGGGTCTAACGGCTACAAAGACAGAGAACACTGTTGGGACAGATTTTAATTTGAACACTCGGGCCTGAGACAGTACTTTGAACTTAAAGATTTTTAAATAGCTTCAAAAGGTCAACACAACAGTGAAGCCAATTATATAGAACACGGTCCCTTAGACATATTTACTGTCCCAGAATACTTCATCTCTGCCTGGTCTAGTACCTGTCCAAATGTTCTGATAATACCATCAAGAACTAAAGAAATAACTATGGGAAAGTCACATGTCAAGTCTTACTGCGGAATAAAAATGTCCTGTTTTCTTGTTGGACCAAACATACTTTCAGTGATTGAAGGTCCATTCTGAACTTTTTGATTTGGAACTCCTGGAGAATTTGTGTCCCAAAGAAGCAGCGAAAGACACACCTAGCAGTATCCTCCAGGCTCAGCTGCTTTCCTTTCCCACCTCTGTCCCACCTGATCTTGATCTGTTCTCAGTATTTCCAAGCTAATAACCCCCTCCAAATATCTGCCCCAGGTACCCCTCACAGATCTCATAACAGTGCTCACCAGCTGTGACCTTTGATCTTGCTCCAGTTCTAGAAGATGGATTTAACAGAGAGCTTGCTCAGACTTGGGCTGGGTTTGCGCCATCTAGCCAGGCAATTGAGGGTCCCAGGCACTCAGGATCTGGGCTACAGAGCGTTCCATGCTGTCTCCTTGGTACCTTCTCAGCATACTTATAAGAGGGTCATTCTCCAATGTCCATGGCCTCAGGTACAAAGTGCATTGATAGAATCCCAACTTATACCGTAAACATGAAGGTTAAATGCTGGCCTGAGGGCTTTTGTTGAGAGGAACGGCACCTAGGCCCTGTGTCTGGTGCTAGCCACTTCCTCTGCTCTGTGAATTATTTTGTGCAACTGTTTGTGGAAGCAGGTCCTGTGGTCCTGGAGGGTCTTTGAGAAATGTATCATTATTTTAAACTGCCATGTGCAATCATAGTCTTAGGCCAGACTATTTACAGCAGTCAAGAAAAAAAATAAGAACTCACATACTGAGAGAATGCATCCTATGAGCCTCTAAAGGGATGTGTTGAAATATCTCCCACTTAAATAGTTCATGGAAAAAATAATTATAGAACTTTATAGTAAACATCAACTTAAAAGCTCAACTATGTTCTATAATTAAAATCCAAAATAATACAGGGATGTCTGAGTTAACTTGATGAATCTCTGTGATTATCAGCTTGGAGGCAGAATTGAAAACAGAAATAATATTTTCAAAAGAATTGCTGTCTCTAATTCAGTCGCTTTGACTTAGAACTTGAACTAGTTTTTGTGGTAAGTTTAATTGACTTTTCTGCTTTTTTCTTGTGTTTGATGCTAATTCTGGCTAATCTGTTTTGAAATGCATTAATGTTGCAAATTCTAAATTACAGATGTGATCTTATGCCTACATTATCCCTTGCTGGCCCAGTGTTTATTTTCATAGTAAGAGTATTGCTGACTTTCTTTGTGGGTGGAGAGGTTTTGCATGAATGAACATCCTGAAGACAGTGTCGTTCACTTCTGTCTTTTGATTTAGAGAGGCAGTAGGTAGGGCTTCACTTCCCAAGGATTGCCCAGACAGTTAGGGAAGCTGTCCTGTTGCTTGGGTGGTTGAAGGTCACTGGTCAGCAGACTTACACATGAATGGACCAGACAGTAGAACCTAAATTTCTTAGGATGTTATATACCTGAGAGTGTGTGGGCAACGTACCTTCTCTCTTCTGCGCTGCCTGCTTTGTTTCATTTATTGAGCTGTTTAAAAATCGAAAAGTACTCCAAGCTTGGTTCATAAAAATATAAGGGCAGGGTTCCATTTGACTTCCTGGATGTAGCTAGGCTAAATTCTGTTGAGACCCAAACATTCTGCTGGCAACTCTGTAGGTGTATTGAGCAATAAGGCTCATGCTGCAGGGTTCCTAGGCAGCTGGTGTATGTGTCCTTTATTTAAGCAGATGTTCAAATTGTAAGTAAGTTCACAACATTGATAATTTCTTTTAATTGTCGCCCCAGCTTTGTGAATATCTTTTCTTTCTCAAGAATCAGAATTTTCTAGCATCTTTACTGTTTATGTGTTCATTTTCTTACTATTTTAACCCTGTGTGTACTATTCACCTGTGAACATTATGATACCAGTGTCTGTGTGCATATGTGCATATGTACATGTGTGTGCATGTATATATGTATTCCTAGGTACACAAATACATGTATATGCACACATGTGCATTTATGTTCATATGTATGTGTCCATACATATATGTGTGCATACATAGGTACATGCACGTAGGTGCATGTATATATCTGTGAATGTATGTACATGTGTGTATGTTTGAATATGCTATATATATACCCATATGTTTGTGCATATATACATATATATGACTAGGTGTACACATATGTGGTGGTATATCTTCACATATATGAGTATAGTTACATGTAAACATATATATGTATATTAGCTAATGAAGCAGAATCTTTGAAAAGTAAGATAAGGTAATTAATGGTTGATTTAAAATGTTGGCTTTTTGAAGTATGTAATACCAAAGGATTATTCTCATAGATTAAATTGTCTATGCAATCTTCCCACTGTATAGCTGAGGTTGGCCTTGAACTCTCAGTTCTCCTGCCTCGTCCCTGGAGTGTCAGGATGACAATAATGCTATGTCCCATACATGGTCTGTCTTTGATCTAGGACTAGAATGCATAAACTCAATGATCCTCACTACATTTTAGCCTCTTTGCTTTTAGGAGAGAAACATCCATTCCAACCGCAAGAGCGTCTAATGTTATTTATGTGTATTTTGGGAACATGGTGCACATACTGTATTTTTGAAAGCCACTTGAATGCATGTGTCATTTGATGTCTGGCGTTTGGAGTGTCTGCTCCACTTGGGAGTTAGTAGATAAGAACTCTGCTGTGCGAGGGCAGTTGTAACATTCAGCAGTGAAACATGCTCTGGTTTGTTCCATTCTGTGGTGTCGAGGACTGAGCCCAGGGTTTTGCCGTTGGGGTCAATATGGGAGGATGAGCTGCACTCCCACCTGCAACAAAACTCTTAGTACCACGTTTAAATGCCCAGGCGAATTCACTGACAAATTAATAAGCAAACAGAAATAACTTTTTGAGTAATATATGTCTAGAGTATCTGGTCCTATATTCCCCTTTGTGTCTCTTCAAAGTACTTGGGGAGAAGCAAGAGCATGTCATGTTCTATAACATGCATCATTATTATTTTATTTTTAAAATATCTGAGGGTAAGGATGTATATATTTCTGTGGTAGAACAGTTCCCTGCTTACCCAAAGCCCCACCTCCCATCCCCAGCACTAAAATGAACAATTATGCAAAAGGCTGGTGATCTGACTCAGTTGGCGTTCATGACGCCCTGGGTCCCAGCACCAGATAAAAGCCGGGCATGGTGGCACATGCATGGAATGCCGGCTCTGTGAAGGTAGGCACTAGAGGGTCAGAAGTTCCTCATCTATGTAGCAATTACCAGGCCAGACACTGTCCCCAAAGCAAAGATGCTGTACTGTCATTGCAATGACACAATTGCAAGAGCTATAACTAAAAAAAAAAAAAAATAAACTTTGTAGTCATATCTAAAAGCATACTTCAGACTTTGTATTTTAAATCAACTCTAATATAGGTAAGCGAACACCTTTTCTCTCTGTTAGTGCCTTTGAAACAGGGTCTATGTTCTAGAACCTAGAAAAAATAAAGCTGTCATTTATAATAAATTATCTTTACATATGCATATGGGTTCTGGAAATCACACCCAGGTCCTCCGTAAGAGCAGCACGTGTTCTCGGCCTCTGAGCTGTCCCTCCAGCCCCTTCAGCGTGCAGTCAGACTGCACAGCTCTCCCTCATTCATTCTTGTGAACCTCTGTAACTGAATCTCTGTTTAGAAACTTAGATCAAGTCCTGGGACTAGGGCTAGCAGGAAGCCTGCTTCTTCCCCTAGTGATCTTGTCTCCTCATGCACCCCTGCTTCTGAGGCACTCTCTCACTGAAAGACGGCCACCCCCATGCCTTTTTATTCCAAAGATTCCCAGGACTTCTGCTGGTACAGTCTACCATCTGAACACTCCGGAGCGCTAAGAGGTTTTCATTGGGTCTTCCAAGTCTCAGGAACTTTGTGGGTCACTTCAATTCCTGGCTTTTTGCAAAGTAGAATGTTTATTCTGATGTTGGAACTCCTCAGGAAATGAGGTGTATCTGATATTTTGCTACAGTTCACTGGCCTTTCCCTCAGCACCTGACACTATAGCCAACATTGTCTTTTGACTGATGATGAGACTGGAGGGTATTCTTTGATTACAAGATAAACTCAAACAGAAGAACTGGTACCTTTGTTGACCTGGTGACGGCTTTCCTTCTCACTCTCCCTTGACTAGAAGTCAAGTCTTTTAAGGATGTATTAACTTCAGTTTCTTAGATACAGAATTTCACACCTAGCCTCGTTTTGAACTTGGAGAAATCCTCCTGTCTCAACTCTCAGCCTGCTGAGAGGCTTCTAGGCACATTATCTCCAGAATTTTTGTTGTTCTTTGTTTCCGAGACAAAGATTTGCTTTGAACTTGCAGTAGCATCTTTGTCCCCATTTTACCATGCTCGATTAGTCTTGACAAATTAGACCTTAGTAAGAACAGCCTCCACACACATTCAGTGCTGTAGGGTAAAGTGGTATGAATAAAACTTTATGCTTTGTGGCTTTGAAAATGCTTGTTTTTATATAATTCTCTTCCTTCAACGAAGCCAAAAGCAGCCATAGGTAAATGGGGTTGGAATAGGTGAGAATGTCCACCTGAAGGACCCAGGGAAACACAAAGAATTCGGAAGAGTAGGGTTGTCCAGAGCCCCTGCTGGTGTGGGTGACATTCTAATGATTAATGAGGAAGATGTGGGTTAACATGATTCTCCTGACTCAGAAGAGGCAAACACACGCTCTCAGAAGCCAAAATGCAGGGATGCTGGCATGGCTCCGTGGTAGACTCCTTGCCTCCTAAAAATGAGGCCATGAGTTCTGTCCTGAGCACAGTTGATCAATAGGCTAATCAATCAATCAGTTGGAAACAGACAAATTTTGAGGTACAGGGCAGGGTTGTTTCCTCTTCATGGTGAAGGCCAGAGTCGTGGTACATTTTTCTGATTTATTACTTAAAAAACTTAGATAGCATCTTAGGAACTAAAGGTTAATAATCACCTTCTTATGAACTGAATCAATCTGCTTTCAGTCATTACCATGGGAAACCAATAGTCCTGTCCTGGAGCTCACTAACAGCATTCAGAAATTTCACCTAAAAGAAAAACTTGGTGAAGGATTCTGGTGAAGAATTTTGGCACTTACAGCTGAAATATATCCATGGACATTTGTGTATTTGGTGCTGGATATTGAAGCCAGGCCCTTGGACATTTATGTTCTTCCACAGAGTCTATCCGCAGTCTCTAAGATTATAATCAGTAGATATGATATTAAAACTTAACTTCATTATGGTAAAAAACATAAATTTGGAACCTTAGCCACTTGTGTCAACTGTGTTCACATGGCCAAGTAGCAGATCTTTAGAGTTTTGTCTTGTGACCCTTACACTGTGGCCTCGATATAGCTCCTTTGTACTCCTGCCACCAGCCCTGGGTTCATTTGACTTTTTGTTTCTATGAGTGGGCATGCCCAGACACAGGTAATAAGCACAGCCAAGAACAAGGAGGACCACGTAGTATTTTCTTCTGGTGCCAGGGGATGGAGATCAGGGCCTTGTGGTTGGTAGGCAAGTGTTCCATCTCTGAGCTAAATCCCAAGCCTTAGTGTTTAGCTTTTGTTGTGACTCACACTAATTTCAATATCCTCAAGGTCCATCCATAACATGTGGTATATTCCAGAACTTTCCTTAGAAAACTGAGTAATATTCCATTGTGTGTATATAGCTGTTATTTTTTAATCCATTCATCTCTTGAGAGACATTTAACATATATCTACCTTCAGGATACTTAAATAATGAGTGTACCATTGGGTACCTCTCTATACAAGATGCCATTCTATGATCTAAAGGCTAGATCAGAGGATCCAAATATTCAATGTCTACCTGGATTGTGTAGCTTCTTCAAAGTCACCCTGGGCAAGTTACCAGGTCCTGTGTCAAGATGGAGGATGCAGCTTAGCTATAGATCACCTGACATATATAAGACTCTGGGTTCAATCCCAGCCCCACCCGTCCCAGAATGCACTTGTAGTCTGTGTGAATATGTATCAAGGAATGGAATAGCTAGTCAGGCATAACTGTTTTTTGTAGTTTTTGAGGAATATCTTTACTGTGTTCCACGTCACTTTGTCACCTCACATCCCCACTAACACACACATTCTCACGAGAACTTGTCATTTCTTCTTCAATTTTATTGGCTTTCCTAATAGCTTTGATGTGACTGCTTAAATATTTTTGATTGAGGAATTTTGCATGTGCCCAAATTTAAAGGTTGTTGTTGTTTGTTTGTTTAATCTTTTACCTCTTTGGATTTACTCACAGGCAGTTACATAACTAGACAGTCTACATCATTTGTTCAGTTTTCTAAGTTCTATACATTGTTTTTATACTAATTGTTGGAGTATTTATGGCTTTGGAATAATAGTAAGTTACAGGTGGTTTTGAGCTGCCTGACATGATTTCCAGGAACCTAATCGGGTCCTCCGCAAGATTAGAATGTGCTCTTTCCAGAGCTGATGCTGAACGTATTAGTTTTTACCATGTGCCATGTTGTTTTAATGCTTGTCATAATCTTAATTCTTTATCATTCCAGGATGGAGGGTTTGCCATCACAATATTCTTTTCTAGATATAATAACTGAAGTGTTGGGAGCAATCAGGTCTTGGGAGAATAAGAACCCACAGTCATGACTCTGCCTTGGACATGTTAAAGTTTTTTAAAGCTTTTGTAATTTTAGGCTACATTTTTCTGGAGAGATTGTAGTCCGTGAACATCTTTTTCCCATTAAGTTGTTAAAATAAGACGAAAGTAGGGAATTAAGAAGAGTACAAAAGTTACGATTAGATAATATTAAGGGTTTTTAGAAAGGAGACAGTCAGGCTTAAGGCTTAACAATGCCTAGTGTTTTATCATTCATTTCAGAAATCCCTTAAGTTTAAAGCTGGAGAGTTCAACTGTGCCATGTCACCACCTGGTTTTCTGTTTCTGACCCCTGAGCTTCACCTGCTGCCCTTCATTTCCACACCTAGCTTGCCTGGCCTCAGACTGACCATGATAATATCTGTTCTGTGTGCTGTGTGTCACAGTCTTCTTCTCTAGCTCTCGCGGGGAGAGGCTGGTTTTGCTTTCAGTTTGTTTGGTATTTGAGACTAGGTCTTCGGTAGCCCAGGCAGGCCTGGGACTTAGAGCCATCCCACTGCCTCAGCCTCTCCAGGGCTGGGATTGCAGGGATGAGGCACCAGACCTGGCTCTCATGGGTGTTTTGTTTGTTGGTGTGTGTGTCTGTCTGTCTGTCTCTGTGTGTGTGTGTGTCTGTCTGTGTGTGTGTGTGTGTGTGTGTGTATGTGTGTGTGCATGTAAGCTTTAGTACATTTATAGAGGGCAGTAGACAACTTTATGAGTCATTTCTCTCCAACATGTGGGTTCCTAGGGATGGAACTCAGGTCACCAGGCTTGGCAGCAAGCACCTTACCCACTGAGACATCTAGGTGGCTGTCTCCCCTGGCTCCGATGTGAGAATGACAGTCTATTCTTATAAACTTCTCAACCACAGCAGCCGGCAGCTCAGAACTGGTGTCTTTTCTCTTTCTTGTTTCGTAACAATGAATATTTTTTTCAGGAGGAGAACTTTCAATTCTTACTTCAAAAGAAAACTGCTACATTCTGTGACCTCAAGTCCTGTCTTACCTTTGGCTTTCCTAGCTCATTTGTAGAGATAAGCACACTTTAACATACTTCTGTAAGGTTGTCTCTGAGGAATACTCCTGTAGCCCAGGCTGACCTTGAACTCAGTATGTGACTGAAGGGTGATCTCTGAACTTCTGGTCCTCTGGCCTTCACTGCCCACTAGGCCTGTTTTTATCCGGTGTTAGGATGGCACCCTGGCTAAGTAAGCACTCTGCCGACTGCGCTACACCCTCAGCCTCTGGTTAGATTCTGAGCATCCTTTCCCAGCGAATGTGGACATGTCCCACGTTGGGTCCCAATGACCACACTGCATGCCCTTTTCGCTTAGTTTCCATTTGAGGAAGGCCAGAGAGAAGTGAGAGACACGGGTGCACACAGCTTACATGCATGTGCAGGCGGAGGTCACATTCTGTACCTTTGTCATCTCTTCTGTAACTGGACCTGGAGCTTACTGATGGATGGGCCTACGTCCACCTCCCCAGCACTGGAATTGTGGGAAGCTGCCTCCATGCCTGGCTTTTTAACAGTGAATACTGAGAATGTAGAGTTAGTCCGTCACACTTGCACAGCGAGCTCTTTGACCACTGACCCGTCTTGCTAGCCCATCCTTTCTTTTCAATTTACCTGTTGTAGAAGCTGGATGTATCTACTTGCTTATAGTTTGCAGGAAGAGGAAAGATGATGTTGGATATGGAACACAGCAGCTTTGAAGTTGTGGACAGCTCTGGTGTGACATCTTCCTTGTGGCAGAGGTGACCCTTCTATAAGGACTTCTGTGACTTCATCCTTAGCCTTATAGAAACTTAAATACTTGGGTAAGGGCAAGGGGAAGATCGCTAGGGGAGTACTTACTTAGCAAATGCAAGGCCCTGGGTTTTGTTTCATTTTGATTTTTGAGACAGAATCTTACTGTGTAACCTATGCTAGCCTCAAACTCAAGATCCCCCTGCCTCAGTCTCCAAAGTGCTGGGATACCAGGTGTGTGCACCACAGGTATCTACAACAAATACGTTTTTAGTAGACATTTATCACAACCTGTCAAATATATTTTAGAACCTGCCCTGGTGATCGTGGAGTCCTTTCTTTCCCTTCATGAACAATAGCATTATTCTGGGATCTTCAAAATGCTTTGTGTACAACACGATACCCGTTGCTTTGGTGACATGCTCTGTTTGGTTTCTGTGGAATTAAACTGGCCACAGACTACAGTGGCAATGAGACTAGATGAAGGATTTCTTCCTGAGGTGTTGAGAGATTTCACTCTCTCAGAGCAACCCAATCCTACCCCACAGCTGCCCAGGTCCCATTAGGCTGACAACAGCAAAAGACAATGCCAAGATCCACCCTCACCCTCTCATTCCCAGGGTCCTGTGTCAGGCTTCAAAAGGCTCTCTCTGTCCAACAACTGTAGCAACAACAAGAGCTACACAAAGAAACTGCTCGGAGGACAGGGCATGTACAATGCATTTTTCTACTTTGAATGACAGTCAGTAATGAGTTTGAAAAGATTAGAGTTAAGCAGAATCGCCTTGTACTTAAGAGTGCAGGCTTTGGAGCAAAGCTTTCTGGGTTCAAAACCTGCCTCTGGCACCTGTGAGCTGATCCCCGCGTGTCTTCTAGTCTCCTGGGCTTAAAGCGCCCATCAGCACTGTAGGTGTTCCGGTGAGCGCATCCAAGGGTAGCTGGCACCAGTAGTGTTTGTGGTTGCTGCCCTTCGTGTTGGCACTTGGATTTTCAGAAGTGTCTATAGAAATCACTGGGGTGGATGTCAGGATGTCTTGTAAAGGGGGCAACTCAGTGTGGAGCCATCCCTCTCCAGACTGCACAATGACAGGGCTGAAACAACCGGAGGGTAGTGTCTTTGAAGAGAACTTACCAGTAATACACTCAGCATGTGACCTTATTAGCAAGGATCTGATCTTTGCAAACTTTACCCTTTGCATTCGCTTTCCTAAATGTTCTCCCCACGCGTACATTTCTAACATACATCCATGTAGACACATACAATTCTAACATACATCCATGTAGACATGTATTTGCTAGCTTCCACACGAGGGAGAAGGGAGGGTTTCTTTTGTTCCTGAATATGAACTTTCCTTTTTTCTTTCTTTCTTTTCTCTTTTCTTACTGTTTATTCATTTATTTATTTATTTTTGGATGAAGAGTTGGGTCATCGACTCTGCAATGGGACAGTAAAGAACAGAATCCCTAAAAAGTCGGTGGGTGGTATAGCTACTATGGGATGCTTCTTGAAGGCTAATTACTTAGGACAATGAGACACAAGGTTCACCTGAGCCCAAGGGTCAACCAGGCCACATATTAAGATGATGTCTTGAAAAAAATTTAATCATGAGTTCTCTCTATGGTCTGTTGACTTCACTGTGCACAGCCCCAGGATGTATCTGTTCTAATGGGCTGCACAGCTGGGATGGAGGGGCAGTTCACCTGAGAGGTGAACATAAGATGAGGTTGTCAGCATCAGGACCCTTAACTCAGTCCTGGGAACCCTGGGAGAATAGGTGTGGAGATACAAAATGCAGAAGACCAGGAGGGAAGAGAATGGTGCTTCCTGGAGCCTCCAGATCCCCACAAAGTTGTGAGATAAGGTGTTGAACATTGGGGTATCAGTACAATCTGATTTGGGTCTGGAGCAAGGGTGAGGGTTTTGAAGGCCTTCTGTCACAATTAGAGACAGGTCAGGCTCAATGGCAGTCACCCATCTGGGCTTCTGTGAGGGGGCAGGGAGTGTTTACAAGGAAGTGTGGCTCATATGTCTGAGATTCACTTCACAGACAGTCTAACCAATGATTGGCCTCTGTCCTTACATTCTTGCCTCCTGGTCTCCTCCTTATTAATGGCTGTACAAACTGTAGCATTGCTGGCAAGACAGCAGTGCGCTTTGCATTTCTCCGAGGAGAGACTCCTTTTCACATCTTTGCATGAATTTGTAGCAAGTTTGGTTGTTATTTTTGTGTTGTTGTTTGGTTTGTGATGCTAGGCTCTCCCTGTGTAGCTCTGGCTGGTACTCACTTGCTTAGATCCCCCTGCCTCTGTCTCCCGAACTCCAGGCGTGTACCCCACACCAACCTGAGAGTGCGCTTTACGTGCTTCTCAAGCTCAGATTCCAGTCATCAAATGGGGATGGGGAGTAATCATGGACCCTTTGGCTTGCCTTCCTTCTTCTCAGAAGTGAAACACACGTTTTTTTATATATAATTCTTACACAGGTCCAAAGCAAGATAGTTCTTTGTGATTCAGAAAACTGAGACTCCTAGGTTCACATTCATCCGGAGATAAGCCAGGGAGCTGAAGTGTAAAGCTAAGCGTACTGCTTCTCACTCTCTTTGTTCCCTCCTCTTCTTCCCTTACTCCTTGCTGCCACATTCTTTGCTAAACCATAGACTAGCTAAAATGCTAAGGATGGATTCCCAGTGGTCATACGTGATTCTTCCCGCTTCTCTGTAATCACAATACAGTGCTCAGTTACTCTTAAAGAATTGCAACAGAAAGAAATAATCATTCTAGGGAAATTGAGGTAAAGTGTATCTTATTTAAATTGGAAAAAAAATCAAGGTTGAATAATTTGCTCTTGTTTTATGGCATGTTATGACCACTAGTAATTTCTCATTCTGTATAAAGGATAAAGCCCTCCCTCTTTTGCTGTTTGTTTGTTGTTTGTTTTAGACAACCTCTTTGTAGCCCAGGCTGGCCTTTAACTCATCTCCCCACTTGGCAGAGGATGACCTTGAGTTTCTTATCTTCCTGCCTCTGCCTTCAGGGTGCCTCGCTTACACCTGTCTCCCTGTCTGATTTATACCAGCCTAAGGATTGAACCCAGGGCCTCATGCATGCCAGATTAGCATTTTTCCAGCTCAGCCCCATCCCTATCTCTCTCTCTCTCTGGCTCAGCCAGTGACCGACTTGTGGTGCTTTCTAGTCACATTTCTGTAAGTCATATTTCATTTCTATTCAGGAATTAAGCCTGTGCTTCATGTTCAAAATTCAATGTGCTATCAGGCCTTTGTGGCCCTTATGCTGTAGTTCAGATCCTGGGAACCTATGGGGACAAAAAAGCCACTGGGTGTGGCTGCCTCTACCTGGGACTGCAGCGCACAAAAGGCCTGTCTGTGCTCTACATGCTACCATACAGTTCGCGAGCTTCGGGCAAGGGGCTGGAGGTTGAAACACACAAAGACACACAGAGACAGCACAGACAGACAGACAGACCTCTAGTTACTGGTAAGAAGCCCTTTCTTCAGTAGCACCATGGAGGCTTATATACCTAACAGTCAGGTGGGCCAACAGGTGAAAACCTTATCCTCTGATCCTCAAGGCAACACGTGCTCGTGAAGCAGAGCTGGTAAACAATTATGACACAGCTTTCAGTAACTCAAATCAGAAGGAAAGGAAAGATCTCTAGCAGGGAAGAGCAGCTGGAGGCCAGGACTCCAAATGATCCTAACGTGTGACCCTAGTGAAAGGGGAAAAGGGGCCAGAAAAGAAGAGGGAAGAGCAGACACGCATCAAGAGAGTCCCTGGAGCTTGTTGGCTAGCCAGCTTAGCTGAAAAGAAACAGTGAGACTCAGATCCAGTGAGAACCCCTGTCTCAAAGAAGTACAGCCGAGAGTGATAAAGGGGACAGATGGCAGTGTCCTCCTCTGTTCACCCCACACATATGTGCATACACATGAGTACTTTCCCAAACTTCCATTTACATGATGTAATTATGACATGTAACTGTAATGGAAAAACTAAAAATGTTGCAGGATCCCTGGCGGCAGCAGGCAGCAGAAACACTGCAGGTCCCCAAGCCGTGGCAGCGGGCCATGTGGTGGCAGACAGCGGGCCCTGAGAGCAGCCAGTCCCAGGCAGGGACGGCTACAGGTCCCCAAGCAGTGGCTGGTCCCCAGCAGGGAGACACATGGTGGTGAGCAAGAGACAGAGACAGGAATAGGCATGCCATGCAGAGTGAGGTTGGATATTTATTAAATGAGTTATGGAAGGGAAGGGGGAGAAGGAGAAGAGCAGAGAGAGAGAGAGAGAGAGAGAGAGAGAGAGGAGAGACGGGAAAGATGGGTGCTGCCTCTCCGAGAGAGAGAGAGAGAGATGGAAAAGAGGAGAGAACTCAGGCTGGAAGCTGAAGATCAGCCTGTCTCAGCAGTCGGGGGAGGGAGTGGGCATGGCTTGTCTTTTAAAGAGACAGAACAATCATTAGAGTGACAAGTTGTAGAAAGGTAATAAAGAGCTCATATTTATAGATGGTAGTGGTGACGTTTCCTATTTTATGTGGGAAAAACTGAAAACACTTTGGCGCAAAAAGAAAATTACAAGCAAGAAATGAAGAAGGAGGAGGAGGAGAAGAACAAGAAAAGCAAAGAAAGTCCCATTGTGTTAGAAATAAAAACAAAACACAAACGAACAAACAGAACAAACTTAGATATTACACCACAAAGGTTTTTTTTCCATTATCTTTTTCTGGTTTTAGGGTATTTAAAACAAGACTATTACAGATTATTATTATTATTATTATTATTACTATTATTGCCTCACACCTTTGATGCTCTCTCTGTAATTGGAAGCCAAAGCAAAGCCCATTGTTTTTAAAACCACTTAATATTGCAGAACAGTGGTCTAAACCCCCACTTGTAGTGCCCTTTGGGTCACCCACAGCCATTTGGCTTTGTTAATAAACTCACAAGTAGGGGGAACAGACAGTGGCATTGGAATGGGCTCTACCTTGATGACTGGAGGGTGACTGAAATCAAGGGTTAACAGGTCTTCTAAATGCACGGGCGTGGCTGCCCTGGGAGGGCATATATTTTTATTTTGGGATGCCTGCTGGTTTCCATCATTTGGATCTTTCATTGGCAAAGTGACTGAGAGGAGTCTACAGATTATCCTCTGGCACTCTAGGCAGGAGCCCCGCACACACCCTGTTATTCCATCCGCCAGAGAGCTGCACGATTCTGGTTAAGCAGTAAGTGAGAAAATTATATTGCCTGCAAACTAATTGTACAAAAGACTCCGAAGTAAGTACCCAGAGCCCTGGATGTTCTGAAAAGCAATTGCTCTCTCGCTCCGGTCAGCCTGGTTTTAGCGCCCCGAGCTTCCATATGGATCCTCCACCTTCTGCAACAGAGCACATTTCTCCAGCTATTGGCCAGACCAGGAACATTCCAACCGTGCCATTAGCTTCGGGAGCTGCCTAATTCAGTCCCCAGTGCCATCTAACAAATGTGTCCCAGAAAACCGTGAGCCGTAATCTGTGGAAACTGTCTGTCTTCAATGAGAACGCTGGGCTGGGAAACGTACCTTCTGCTGTGTCCTTGCTGCTTTTATCCAGGATAAATGGTCCTGGTACCCAAATATATATGAGATTTAAAACATTTTGTTATTTATTTATTTATTTTGGTCTAGTTTTTACTTTTAGTGATTTGGAGGAAAACAAGTGTCCCATAGAGAGACAGTGGTCCAGTGGGAAGAAAGCCTTTGAACCTTTACCAAAGAGTCTGCTACATTGTTATCCAGGTGCTTGGGGTGGCAGATTTCAAATATAAAGTTGCCTCCCTTTAATTGACTCCTAAAAGCAACAGGCAAGGTATTTGAAGGCTAAAGTCTCAGGAGCCAGTAACTCCGATCAAAGATGCTGATGGCTGGGTGACCACAGACGACAACAGTGTTGTGAGGAACTCCATGGGAGGCCTTGAAAATTAGGCTTCCCTCTAGCAAATAACTTATTTAGAGTGATGTTGATTTGTTTCCCAAATATAAACCAGAGTTTTTTACTGAGATCAAGGTTATCATCTTTATGTATTGAGACTTCTTTAAGACAGAGTGTTCACAAGGATACCCAATCCATTGTAAGCAGCTTCTGTCCACCTAAATTGAATATATATTATATATGTATAATACATACATATATATTGAATGATGCAAACATGTAAGACTGCTTTGTGAACAAGGAATATTTTTAATAAAGGCTCATTGCTTCCCAGCCTGACCTTGTACCTCTGATCCTCCTGCTTCCACCTCCAGGGTTGAAGCCTGTGTCACTCCACTTGGTTTTTAAGTGATGGTGGAGCTGAACCCTGGGTTCCCACATACTAAGTAAGCATTGTCCCTGCAGAGCTGCACTCCTGGCCCCATTGTGAGGAGTTCTTATAAAGACTTTGCATTTCCTGTGGCGCTGGGAAGACTCCTCCACACCAGTGTCGTTACTGACCCATTTCTTCACAGCATAGCTCAGTTTTCCCTGTGTGAAGAAGTCATTGACTTTCCTGAGCGGAATCTCTGTGAGCATAGGTGCATGTGTGCATATGTACATGTGTGTGTATATATGTACATCTGTACATATTCCCATGGAGGACAGAGGTCAACATTGAGAATAGCTCTTCAGAAACTCTGCACTTTTTCTTCTTCTGAGGCAAGTTTATCACTGACCTGTGTCTTGCTAACTAGCTGGCCAGTGAGCTTCAGAGATCTTCCTGTCTCTACTACTCTAGTTCTGGGGTTACGAGCACAGGCCACCACCATTAACCTGGCCTCCCTCTCCTCCTGAGTCACCAAAGCCTTTGGATGGAGATAGTCACACCTCCTAAGAATTGACTCCTGTCCTCCACTGTCTTCCTGTCTAGTCGTTTGCAGGCATATGCAAAGGGCTGACGAAATATGACTGTCTGTATCAGATGACAGTCCTCAAAAGATAGGCACCCCCAGAAGTCATTTCCTTCTAGAATGGTCTGAGAAGTTTTCATAAATGATTGAAATGGAATTGGAGTTGAACACTGAGTCTTGGAAATAATTTTAAGAAGAAAAGAGGGGCAGAAATAGATCATTCTCAGAGGGGAGTCTTGAAGGACACACAGCAAAACCTGAATAAATCAAATTGGCTGCATCTGGAGGTTCATGTGAGGTAATAATTGTTATATTGCCGGAAAAGCAGATGAGAGTGAGATGGGGAAAGGGACGTGGCAGTCGGGTAGCTTAGATTTAATTCAGAAGGGCAACGGTAATATGTGTGTGTGTGTGCGTGTGTATGTGTGTATGTATGTGTATGTGTGCGTGCCCACATGTGTGCTCCTATGTTAATTCTGAGTGTCAAATGTAAGACCTTACAGTTGCTAGGGAAGTGATTTTCCTTTCTGTTTTCTTTATTCTATTGCTTATTACAGGACCAACAGGCCTGGAGCTCATGGCCGTCCCAGGGCCGTGTCTTCCCGAGTGTGGGGACGTTTAGGTGTGAGCACCAAGCTCAGCTCTTTAAGTTTAAGTTCAAAGCAGGTGTGAGCCTGCACCTGCCTGACAAAGCCCCCGTTCAAGGTGTCCTGCCGTGAAGAATGAGGATGTCATCTCCAAAGATGGATGTGGCAAACATTTGCACCACCAAGTTGAAGGCCTGGGGTGGATGTTTATGCCTTGCTGGGAATGTGTGTGTGTATATATGCACATGTGTATTACCTCATGTGTATTACACGTATTACATCACACTCGTTTTAAAGATGGGAAATGGCCAGAATGACGTTTTGTAAAAAGCATTTTCTCCAGGTTTTGAAATTATTGTTCAGTCCTCTCTAAAAGAGAAAATGTTAGTTTCCTTTAAAATAAATATGGAGAAAATCATAGGGAATAGAAGGACCTGGTAGCTGAACACTGAACCCCTAGCTGTCAGCCAGGGTGATGGCCACTCAGGAGGCTGAGGCAAAAAGAGGACAAGGCTCAGGCTAGCCTGGGGAAGTTCGTGAAACTGTTTCAAAATAAAATTCAAGAAGTAAAAACAGAGCTGAGGGTAGCTCATTGCTAGTCTTGTATACTGTTGCAAGGTCCCAGGTTCTATTCACAGCACTACACCAAAAGCAAAACCAGAGACAAACACACAACACTGCAGCACCATTCTTTAGATACAGAATAGATTTCTGGGGACATTTGAAAGAGACTGCTCAGATTTCAAATCTCTTTATTCTCAGTTTTGACCAAGCCAGTGTTCACTTACCTTATCATTGCCTGTCTCCACCATCATCATCACTATTATTATTATTTGTGTGTGTGTGTGTGTGTGTGTGTGTGTGTGTGTGTGTGGTCTCCTTCCACTATGCTATTCAGGGTTGAAACTCTGGTTGTCAGGTCTACACAGCTTTTACTACTGACCTAATTTGCCAGTCCTTTTCCTGAGTAATATTTTTCTTAAAAATGCTTCTTAATTAATATGAGGAGAGCGAATGCCGGCGCTCCTGTGTGGAACTGGTTCTTCCCTTCTGCCCTCACATGGGTTCTGGGGATTGCGCTCACACGGTCAGCCAGCTTTCTGCAGCTAGCCCTTTCCCAGATGAACTATCTCGCCAGCCCCTGAGTGATATTTCTGAAGAAGGTGACGGCGAATATTCTTGCTAATGCAGTTAATATCACTTCTATTATCTAACCTCATTTTAAAAGTAGTTGCTTTGAATTAGAATGCTAATTTAGCCAGTCAATTTACCTCAAGTTATAATGCTCAAGACTTTTTTTTTTAAGTCATGCATACTTAACCAATTTTCTGTAGTTCCAAGCGGCTAGGTTACCCCTTCCTGGTGAATTAGCAGTTGGCGTGTGGTGGAGTCGCCGAACAATCCTGCAAAGCGCTAATGTGCTATTTAATGAGGAGGCATCAGTCCACAGAAAGGTAGTCAATATAAATCAGTGTTTACAAAGTGTGATTAACTCTGAAATATTTCATCAATGCTGTGGTCCCAGGCAGCCTCCTATGCTAATTACTTGGATCTGCGCATGTTTCAGGGGACTCGATGGACCCTGAGTACAGCAAGCGTGGAACAGCAAAATTGCAATTATGCCCGGACCGTCTCCTATGACAATTTATGCATTCGCTGCGATGACCTCCCCCTTCCCAAGAGGGCAATAAGCAGGATGCATTTTCATTAGGGTACTAATGCACTTAATCACGAGGGGAAAGGGTTAGGAAGTAGCCGGAGACCTTCAAGTACTCTACGACGGGGCTGATAGTGGAGACAGTCTTTATTTTTCAAGGCAGCTTCTCTACATGGCTGTAGCTGTCTGGAGCACACCTCACACACTTCATTGTCTCGGAGAAACACTGGAAGTTTAGATCAACTCATTACATGCTTTGCATTTCAGATTGTTACATATAGCTAAAAAGAATACAGCCCACTATTAAAATTATAACCTGAATAGTTTGTTGTCATCATAATTCCATTGCGTTTGGGATGAATTACACAAAGAGTAGCAAGCACCATGAAGATGGTGACAGCAATAGCAGCCATTATTCGCATCACCCTCACTCTCAGCATCACCAGTGAGCATGCTGGGAAGAATGTCTGGCCAGAATAGCAGGAGAGTTATGTTGCTGCCCTACATGCCAAGTGCTAACAGAAATGCCCCACAGTAAAGTTTGGATCACTGAGTTCTCCAGCGGAAGGACAAGCAGCTTGTCCCAAAGCATGCATCTCCATAGACTAGCATCCCGATGTGACATTTTGTTTGTGTGTTTGTTGTTGTAAGATTCAGTTATTTTATTTTATATAGACCTATGTGTGCCTGCTTGTCTGTATGTACCAGCAGAGCCCAGAAGAAAGCATCGGATCCTCTGGAACTGGAGTTATAGGCAGTTGTGAGCAGTACTGTTTGGATGCTGGGAATCAAACCTGTATCCTGGGCAAGAGCAGTGAGTGTTCTTCGCCATGGATCCATCTCTCCAGCCTCTGGTGTTCATGTTTTCATAAGCATAGACTGCTTTGGAATCTCTTCTAGAAGACTGCGCCTTGTGTGGGTCAGCCATTTAGTGATGTTTGCTGCCCTAGTCCCGCATGTGATAGCAGTCTTGCAGAATATTCTGATACAAAATAATTCAAGTAGATTATTATCATAAGAGGCTGATTTCAGTCTCCTCCCCTGTTTTGTTTTGGTTTTTGGTTTTTTTTTTAAATAGTCTCACTGTGTAGCCCTTGCTGGAACTTATTATGTAGACCAAGCTGCTTTGGACTTCTGGCAATTCTCCTGCCTCAGCCTTTCTGGAAGTGCTAATTTATGTCAAGCTGCTTCTATAGAGGTGTATTTTATGGCTACCACAGCATATCTGGCTTCCTGACATGTGTTACATTCCTGATGACACTCACATGACTTTGGGGGTCGAGGATGGCAAAGTTAACATCATCTTTGCGGTGCCTCTATCTCTCCTGACCTGCCAATATGACTGTCTCTTTCCCTCGCACTGTGCACTGCAGGTAACATAGAATACAGCTGCCCGGCCACGAATGAATGTGAAATCACGAAGCGCAGACGCAAATCCTGCCAGGCCTGCCGCTTCATGAAGTGTCTCAAAGTGGGCATGCTCAAAGAAGGTAAGTGGATCTGTACAGAATATTGTGTTCTGGGTTTGGGGGTCTGGGAGGTGGCCAGTGGCCATCAAAACAGGAATCAAGACCAGTTCCATAGAAACCAGAAAAGGTGGGTTAGTAGGTACCTGAATCTGATGGCCAAATACTCTTAAAACCAGAATTTTTAATAACTCATGGCTTGCAGCTTGACACCAACCAGAAGGTAAGACCCTTCTGGCTGAAATGTGCTTATGGGCCTGGTCCTTTGATCTTTCAGTTTGCAGAGGGAAGAAGATGGAGGCAAGCCAAGAGGCTACTCACAATGCACACCCCCCTTCTCAATATTTTAAACCATTTAGGTTAAGGTCATCTGTATTGTTTTCCAAAGTTCTCTTTAGTACTTACTCCCTCTGATAGAATGTACTCATGCTTTGATGCTCTGATTGGTTTCAGTTGGGAATAGCACCCACAAAAGAAGATAGAGCCAGGGAATGTGAATTCTGTGCTAAGCTACGTACTGAATGAGCTTCCATACTCAATCATTCTTGCAACAGGAAGTGAACCCTTTGGCTGCAGAGGACATTCTGCTAAAGCCCACGTGTCCTGACATAGTTGTATAGTTAAGCTTACTTAGACAAAGTAATAATTCATCTTGGAGATAGAGTAAGAATTTTCCTATTCTCTGGGAAACTTCCTAGGGGGAGGTATTTTTTTAAATGAATCTCTGTACATGCATATTTTGTAGATATACATTCCACATACTGCACATAGACTTGCCTCTTTGTATTCAGAGAGCCCATTGGCGTTTAAAGTCAATATGATGTTTTCAGAAAGCACCAAGATGAGCATGTGGTCACAGGAGGAAGCTTAACAGTAAAGTTAAGTTAGTTATCTATAGAAGTGTAGATTCTGCTACACTGGAATTTATGTATTGTCACTACAGATCCCTATCCCTCGCCTTTTGGTTTTACAGTTGAAGTTCAACTATTTGCAGATGACAATGATGAGCCTCACTAAATGCATAGTTACTAGATTTGCACAATTCTCCCAGGTCTGTACCTCTCCAGTGCATTCTTGGTATACACAGTATCATAGGGGAAGGAGTGCAGCAGATGGAATACAGGATCGGGGAATTCCTGCCCTATTCATCTGGCCTTTGTTTGTCTACTGGAAAAAGTAAAACCCCTTCAGTTTCTCCATCTGATCTTCAGCTTTTCTCTTTCCTTGGAAACAGCTCTCAGGAAACTTACAACTTTCAAGTGTTGCAGGAAGGTGATCATGATAGGGTATCCAACAGAAAAAGAAAAGAAAAGATGTGCAGTGATATGATCATATATATGTACTGTATGTAATATATGAATATGAAGGTGAGGGGAAGATCCCATAAGGAGGAAGAATGGTAGAGGCAGACCCATTTAGGCTAGCTCAGGGACGAGGAAGGGGGTGGTTCGTGAAGACTGATGACAGGGTGACACCGGAAACAAAAATGAGGACTGGGGACTTCTCATTTCGGGGCCTTTGGTCCCTTTAGGAAATTTCATAAGTAACCTCTGTTTGGTTTCCAATCCATCTGCTAAATTTGCATGCAGCTCCTCCCACACACCAGACATATTTCCAGGCTCCTGTGCCACACAAGTTGCTTTGTGCTGGTAAATATGTGCATGAAATTGTCTAAAGGATAACTTTTGACAAAGCTGAACACATGACTAAAAGGCAGACCTATCTAACTGAAGTATAAGCCAGATTTCTTTAGGTCAGTGGTTCTCAGCCTTCCTCATGCTGCGACCCTTTAATATAGTTCCTCACATTGTGATGATGCCCAACCATAAAATTATTTTCATTGCTACTTCATAGCTAATTTTGCTACTGTTATGAAGCCTAGCTTAAATTTCTGTGTTTTCTGATGGTCTTAGGTGACCCCTGTGAAAGGGTCATTTGATACCCAAAGGGGTCAAGGCCCACTGGTTAAGAACAGCTGATTTATGTTCTGGTGATGATAATGATAACGATGATGAGGAACTATTTTAAGATTATAAGTTTGCTTAGCCAATGCCTTACGTCATCTGGCAGAGTATCATACAGAATCTAATTCACAGGGTAGACCCCATCCCCGTGTTGTAGAAAATCCCATAAAAACATAATTCAGAATGTTATAAGTGATGGACAGTTGGATTTTGGTATCATTCTGTTTAAAAGCAATCCATTTGTTTGAATGTAGGGAAAGTCGGGTATCAATGAAAGCCTTGTGTGAGTACACCTGAGACTCCGATTTTGTTTTCCAGTAGTGCAGTACATAGAGACAGGCCTCCATGTCTAGGGAGATGGGAGTTTTTGATTAGTCTGATTTTAATACTGTAGTTTTCTCATCTGTGTGCCGTTTCAACTTTAAAGATGAACGGCGACGCATCTTTTCTCTTAGATCGTGTTTCTCGAGGTCTCTAGGAGAGGGTCTGAAGGGAGGCGAGAGTGAAGGCAGATGTGTGAGCAGCGTTTAATTAAACGTTGTTGCTCAGAATAAACTGGGCCTTGCTTATCTGTGGTTCGCACCTCTTCAGCACTTGCTCTCTGGCCTTTAGAGGATGTGTTTCCCAGGGAAGTGCTGCTGTGGCTGCCATGCTCAAATAATAATTTATTTCCCATTTACTTCCTCATGAACACACAGATGGCAAAATAGCATTTTTCTGAGCCTGTTACCCTTCTCTCCAAAAGCATAGATAGGATGGGTATGAGTGAATATGGAATACTGTTTTCCTTTCTTTTATGCCTAAAGAATACAGTGAAATATTGCATTGTACCCTGCATATAAATGCACAATTATGCTCGGGCATCTCCGTGGCTCAAGGCTCACTCCCTAAGCCTGGAAAGGGTGATACCCTCTTAAATGTATCTTTATGGATGTGCAGGGATTTGAGTCCCATGCAGTATGTCAGAGATCATGGTGTAGTAAATCTATTCAAATGTAAACCTGTTCAATTCAATTACCAGTCCGTAATAAAATTTGCTACTACAACCCCCGTGTTGACCACAGCAGTCCATACAGGCAGACGGCACAGCAGGTCTGGAAATTGACAGGCAAAATCTAGTTAAACAAAAAACAACATTAGTTCTCAAATCTGAGATGAAATCAGATTTCAACAGCCTCGATGGAAACCTTCCTTGCTTTAACAGGTATCTTTTATTCAATTCGCCAAGTGTACCATAAAGCACTGCCTGAGGGGACAGAAGGAGGTTTTCATTAAGAAGCAGGCTTATAGAAAAATGAGGCCTTGACTGTTTTAAAAAAATGATAATTCTTCATCATACTGACTGGCATTTCTACTAATTGAGGTGTGTCCCTGTGAGAAGACAGCTAAGCATAGGCCCAGGAGTGAAAGGGATCGGATGGCTTTGTGGATAAACTAATTAATACACAGGAATAAATGCCTGTAACTTCCGTGTCCCCATAAGCCGGCACCAGG
>PVIU01000967.1:0-112500 GCA_004026605.1 Ondatra zibethicus
TCTCCCCCCTTCTCTCTATCAATCTCTCTCTCTCTCTCTCTCTCTCTCTCTTCTTCCTTCTCTTCCTTTGAAATACAGCAGCTGATTTCTTGGTCATCAAATTCATTGTAGTAGTTAGAAAGGACATTAATTAAGGTCAGATTCTGTTTTAAACAGTTGGGCTAGATTACAACCTCCACAAGATGCTGGTGGCTTTCAACTGGGGAGAGAAGCCAATAAGATCAGCTGAGGAAGTCAGGCTATGTGTTTAGAGCTAACTGTATTCACAGACTGTCCAAAGATGAACACTTTGTAGTTAAATTATCAGAATTATTTTCACTAAATGACCTCACTTCTACTTATAGACAAATTCCTTACCACTATAAGAATATCTTTAGTAACATATTGTTCACCAAAATGACATCTTTAAAAGTTAATTCCTAGAATCATCGTGGCTGTCACTCACTCTCATCAATCTTTCCAAATCCTTTCATAGCCAGTTTGAGAGCCCAGCCTCACACAATTGAGGTTATAAGTCAGCTACACCTGTTACCTATAAAATGTGGTTCATTATGTAAAACTAGATATCCCAATGCTGGTTTCATGGTTAAAGTCATGCAGCCCTTGGCTTTCCTATCTGATCTCCTATAGTTGTCTTGAACAAAGCAGAAACTCAAATAGTGGCTACCCTTAATTCTGGTGAATTATAAGTCATGCTCTTGTGAATCATTTTCCTAAGATAAACTGTATTAGCCACGGATGATTAAAAAGTAAACAGCGCTATGACGATGTCATCTCTTGAAAAGCTTAGCATTTTTCTTTGGCAGGAATGCAGTTTCTTTCTCTGACATAGGTTTCCTGTCTGTATTACAAATCTACCAATTATATCTTAACTCCATAAACCTTCCCCCTCTCATTTTCCATGAATGAATTATCCTCATCTTAAATGCTATGGAAATTGGCTCGGCACAGTTAAATTGCTGCCATCCTTCTCCAAAAATAGTAATAATGATTGTGTTTGTACGCCCTGCCACAATTTGCAAATTCCGTACGCATGAAATGTTTTTACCTATGAGTGAAGTGCTCTTAGCTGCAGTGCTACAGATAGAAAAGATGAGGCTGAGGAGAGTTTGATAATTAAAACACACACACACACACACACACACACACACACACACAATCCCTCACTCAGTGCTGGGCCTGAGGAAGTAGACCTGTGATCCCTGTTGTTCTAGAGCCAGAGGAAGAAGGATCATGAGGTTAAGGCCTGCTTCCCTGGCTTACAGAATGATCAAGGCCAGACGGATCAAAATAAGAGGTAAAGAGCAACCCTTTTCGTCAAGATGGCACCGAAAGCGAAGAAGGAAGCTCCTGCCCCTCCCAAAGCCGAAGCTAAAGCGAAGACCTTGAAAGCCAAGAAGGCAGTGCTGAAAGGCGTCCACAGCCACAAAAAGAAGAAGATCCGCACATCGCCCACCTTTCGGCGGCCCAAGACCCTGCGGCTACGAAGGCAGCCTAAATACCCCCGGAAGAGCGCGCCCAGGAGGAACAAGCTTGACCACTATGCCATCATCAAATTCCCCTGACCACTGAGTCAGCCATGAAGAAGACAGAAGACAACAACACACTTGTGTTCATTGTGGACGTCAAGGCCAACAAGCACCAGATCAAACAGGCTGTGAAGAACTCTACGACACTGATGTGGCCAAAGTCAACACCCTCATAAGGCCCCACGGAGAGAAGGACCATGTTCGGTTGGCTCCTGACGATGATGCTCTGGATGTTGCCAACAAAATTGGGATCATCTAAACTGAGTCCAGCTGGCTAATTCTAAATATACACGTTTTCACCATTAAAAATAAAAAATAATAAAAAAAATTAAAAAAAGAGAGAGGACTGAGGACTTGGCTCAGTGGTAGAGCACTTGCCTAGCAAGAGTGAAGGACGGAGTTCACTTCCTAGACCAACAACAACAACAAAATCCATCAGTGACCATTCTCTGACCCACTCAGCCTCAGTTTTGACTACCTCATATCAGGGTGGTCTCCTGTGGGCTTCTGAATGAGAGGGCAGTGTTAGGAACCTGAGGTACTAGCATTTAGGGCTTTGGAGTTGGTCTTGCTGCACCCCAGGGTCAGAGCCATATCTATATTTATATGTATATATCTGATTCCCCTGGATCTGCTCCCTCTCCCTAACCTCTGCCTGAGCCCCAAACCAATTACTGGTTTATGACCTGTTTTCCATTGGTACTGGAACTAAAATGAGAGACCAACCCTGCTTTCTTATTGTGACCTGCCAACCCACCTCAACTCCCCCAGCTTTGTATCTTCAGGAAGTAGAACCAGTTTCCAGTCAGGTGGAAACATATTCCCAGACCACAAAAGTCTCTTGTAGTTATTACTTGAAGAAACTGACACCCACCTACACAGAACGCGAGGCGTTTTACAGAAAATCCCCAGGTTAAGACCTCTCTCTCTCTCTCTCTCTAAGAGCAGATGAAGCCTGTGGCAAGGATCCAACCACATAAACTGTGCCCAGACAGCTTCTACTCTACTGTACAAAACACATTTGTTTTCATTAAGAGTTGATTATCACAATCAAAACTTTCTCTCAGACATTTCTTTAGCCAAGGAGAAGGAAGGCAAATCAAAGCATCAAGTTCTAAGAATATAGCTACTTCTAATTGGGATCTTTCAGACATACCCAAATGGAAGAGGATTTCCCTCAGTTAGGCACACTGATACTTGTATGTAGCATTATACAACTCAAATTAATACTAGCTAAACTATAAATGGTTTTCTGTTAAAAAGTCAAATTCTCAGTTGGTAGTATAGAACCAGGGAGACATTCTTAGAACGTTCCTAAGGAATTTACATTTCTTCCTGTTTTCTGCTCTCCCACTCATGATGGATGGCCCTCATCCATCTGAATCAGGATGGTTACTTTCGCTGCAGACATGTCCACCCTCCATGGAACAGCAAGATGGGACCCATCAGGAAGAGTGCACCTCACCCCCTTTAGCTGCTTTTCCAATCCACATGTGACACATTTCCTAGTGGCTAAAAATTGGTTATGCAGCTACATTTAGCCTCAAGTGAGGTCATAATAGTCTTTGTGTTTATGCTTGGTTACTATTTACTTCACTGAAATTGAGGTCCTCTTACCAAGTAATAAAGTAATAAAACACAAATGAATAATAGGATGCAACTGGAGGATTGCCATCTGTGCCTTCTCAGGCAACTGTCAGAACGCATCTCCAGTGGGGGGTCCCTTTGCCCACCTTTCTCCCAGGCTCAGGACTTGCCCCAGTGTCTCTC
The DNA here is from genome assembly GCA_004026605.1 of Ondatra zibethicus. Taxonomy (NCBI): domain Eukaryota; kingdom Metazoa; phylum Chordata; class Mammalia; order Rodentia; family Cricetidae; genus Ondatra; species Ondatra zibethicus. Next base: position 3,300 of record PVIU01000967.1, read on the forward strand.
TGTACCAAGACTGGTAGTCAAGCAGAGTTCACAAATGAAATTTGGTGCCTGGCTTCCAAAAAAAAAAAAAAAAAAAAAAAAAAAGACCCTTTTCCAGGGAAGCTTATTTAAACTCCTGGACTTCCTGCTCTTGAGTTTCTGATTCAGCAAGTCAGAGAATGGTCCCTGAAAACTAAACTCTAAAAGCAAATGCAAACAGAAGCATTTCTCTGAATTGGTGCCGCTTAATGAGTATGTTAATTTGTGAACATTCACTAGGTTCATCTGACTTGCAATGTTTGGAAGGCATTGTTTTCTGTGTGTGTGCACTGGGATCCCATAAAAGGTATTTTTTTCAGGTCAGAAAATGTTTCCAGGTGATTCTGTTGCAGAGGATAACTGGACCAGTGCTTGAATCCACCCAGTCCCGAAACCTTTGCATGTGCCGTTTCCCCTATTTGGACTGCCGTCCCTCTTTTACACGCATGCACAGAAGTGAGCATTGGATAATTCACCTGTCACTAAATCTGGCTTGAGGCCAGAGAGGATGATAGACATTACAATATTGTCACTGTGTGTTTTCTAATAAATCTAAACTCCTCTTACTACTTCTCAGCATCTCAGAAGTCATTCAGGATGTATTTGTTTCTGCTTTCCCTTTGGTTTCCATTCAGTGTCTCCCTTCTCTAGGGTCTCCTCCCCTCTGTCTCTCAGGGCCCACTGTGACCGGGAAGGAAACTCACAGCTTTTATACAAGACATGGGACGAATAAATGAGCCATCAGAATGGTAGGAAAACGAGAGTTATGGGAAAAGAGAAGATTCACCTAGGCCAGGCCTATGGGGAAGAGCAAAGCAGCCCCAGTTGCCAAATTAAACGACAGGGAAATCTGCTGGGCAGGGCATTACCACAGGAATTCCGGGCTCTGATCCCACTTGAAGTAACAAGGAAGACACTCTGGGCAAATCCAATGCAACGTAAGTCTGTCTTGGAGAGAGAATATTCTAACATCTTCTTAAAACAGCAAGGATGCAGAACATAAAACAGAAATCCCACATTCTACTAAAACTTGCTTTCCCCATTAAAAATTATGGGTGGAGATGTTTTGACATACTCGCCTGTCTTATCAACCCCAAATAAAACATTCATGGCAGTTCTAACATTTTTTTTTTTACCTCAGATCTATTTTGGAATGTTTGCTGATGGTGCAAGCGTTCCCTTGTGGAAATGCGCTCACTCTTCAAACAATGCCAAACGGAACCACTTTCTGGACATGCAGAACATTGTATTTTGAAAATCCTTGCTGATGTATGCAGGGCCTGCACAGTGTCGAGACACATATTTAATCATGCATCCCTGAGAAACCAGCTTAGCACCATGAGCCTCGTCATACAGAGAAGAATGCTGAAATCGAAATAGGTTGACTAGAGGTTGCTGAGCGCTTCGTAACAGCAGAGTACTCTAAAGACATTGTGTTTCATAAAAAGGTGAGCTCATGAAGGAGAAAGACAAGTGCAAACAGCCCAGAGGCAAGGACGACATTACATTTCTGTTGTTGTTGTGAGAGATCTCACAGCTGGTGTCAAAGAGCACATTGTTCTCTTGAGCAATGTATTATTTTTCTCATTCAAGGTTTTGGGAAATTAGACAACTTCTTCTGCAGAATCCAGGCAAATTAGAGGTCTATCTGTAGCTTTCCTCTATGGAGTTCAACATACTAAGAATGTTCTGGTTACATTATTGCTATCAGCATTGTGCATAATCAGTGTGTTGCTGTTGGTACCGTATCCTATGTAAACCCAATAAACAATCAGTAGGATAATGTCAACTCTGTCTTTTCGCCAAGCACCTATTGAAAGGTGACTGAGTCAGTCAATGAACTGAGCCTGGAGACTCAGTGGTAAATAGGATATCCCCCACCTTTTAGTGGCTTTCTATGTAGGTGAGAAAAGCAAAATGTAACTCCGAACAGTTAAAAAGATAGTATATTAGTGAGGCCGGAGAGATGGCTATGTGTATAAATGGCTTTCTGCACAACTATGATCCCAGCACTATGGGGTAGGAAAAGACAGGAGGATTTCTGGGGTTTGCTGGCTGCCAGCCTAGACCTTTGATTTATTAAGGGATCCTGTCCCAAGGAAACACGACAGAGAGTGACAGAGCAGGATACCCAACAGCCTCCTTTGGGCTACACACACACAGGTATGCATGCACACACATATACACACACAGTTCACACACATATCTACACATACATACCACATACACATGCACCCACAAACGCCTACAAATACCATGTTGGTTAACTTAAAGAGGTATACTAAGTATTCCAGGAAAAAGAAAAGAAGTGTGAAGTGTGTTCTGCCCGTGGAAAACCACATAAGTAGAGGCTATAATATTGAAACCAGGTCTTAAAGTGGAGTAAGGTGAAATGCATTCCATACAAACAGATTGGTGAAGGGAGGCTGAGGAGCATACCAGAGGCATCTGGCCTGAGTGCACTTAGTACAAGGGGTAACTAAGACTGGAAAGGCAGAACGAGATGCTAATGACCTGAAACACCATGGAGGCAGCTAGGGTGGAAAGACCAACAATATCACGTTAAGTGAGAAAAATTCAAAAAGGCAAGAATCACGTGTTCTTTCATATGTGGGCTTTGGGAGACACAAAAATCAACATTAGGAAAAACAGAAGGGAAACTGAGGGTTAAGAAAATATAGAGGGAATAAATGCAAGCAAACGATATCATATACATGCATGAAAATGTAATGAAACCCATTATTTTCTACAACTAAAACAAGTTTAAAATGAGACCCTAGACAACACAGCTTGTTCATAAGTGATTCTGATGTCACTATGGGAGGGAAACATTTTAGAGAAGTTAATGGTGAGGTTTTACAATGCATTTAGTTTTCTTTCTTAACAAATAGAGGGCAAGGGAAATAATTGATCTTTTACTGTCAGACTTTTAGTACTTTAAAATCTTCAGCTTGAAATGAAGAATTGTTGTTCGAAGAATTCTGCTAGGTATTTGTAAGTTTATGAGTTCGGCAATAACATGTCTGAGGCTTTGATTTGCCTCTCTTATGGTCAAGAGTTTCTCCTTAGACCCAGCTATCAGCCTTGCAGAGGAGTCTGTTCTTTTTATAAACTCAGGAAGCGAGGCTAGCAAATTGATACATAAAATGGGGATTGAAGAAGAGCACTGAAGTCATGCTTTTCAATTAAAATCAGCACAGCAAAGAAATCAGCTCCATGCTCATAGTTCAGCACTATTCAGAACAGCCAAGATATGGGATCAACCTAACAGTTTGACATAAAAAAATGTCAAACATATAGGTGTATTTGAATGTTAGTCAGCCACAAAAGAGAATGAAATCTTGTCATTTTCTGAAAAATGGCTACAACTGGAGGTCATTATGTAAACTGAAATAACCAAGCACAGAAAGAAAAATACTAGACAATCATTTGCATACGTAGCAGGTTGTTTATTTGTTTCATGTTTTGAAGATACTCAGATGCAGTGGTTCTCAACCGTCCTAATGCTGTGACTCTTTAATATAGTTCTTCATGTTATGGTGAGCCTCAACCATTAAATTATTTCATTGCCACTTCATAACTGTAACTTTACTACTGTTATGAAGCATAATGTAAATAGCTGATATGAAGGATATCTTCTGTGCAACCCCTGTGGGGGTTAAGTGCCTTATCTATCCTTATGCATCCACTTCCAGAGTACTGGGATTATAGATAGATGTGTGCCCCTAAGCCTGTTTTATGATGTGCTGGGCTTCAAACCCAGGGCTTCTTAGCTGCTAACCAAGCCTACCAACTACATCCCAGTCCCTGCTTTTTGTTTTTGTTTTAAACTCACTTCAATACAGAATAGTGATGACAAAAGTCTGGAAATAGATGGTAATGATAAAAACAGGCTAGATTTGATTAGTGTGCACTGTGTGCTGAAATGTACACTGATTTATATGTATAATTAATATGTTAAAACGTTTAAGGAAAAATAAATAGGTAAAGATTATAATTTTAATATAATTTGTTTTTAATTCTTTGAGAACTTCTTACAGTGTATTTTGATTCACCTTCATTCCTCTTCCTAATTCCTGTCAGGTCTACCTCCAACCTTGCTATCCCTCCAAACTTCATCTCTTCTATCTGGTTTTGTTTTCCTTTTTAGTAGCTCACTGAGTCCAATTTGTGTGGTCCAGATACTCAATGAGTGTGGAGCCACATACTGGAGTATGGTCAAATTAGCAGTAGTCACACTTCTACAGAACAATAATTGTCCTTCCCTGCCAAACAATACTGTCAATAACTCCTCAGACAGGGGTGGGACCTCATGAGACCCTCTCTCTGCCATGCTAGAGTGTTGACTGGCTTGATCTTGCACAAGTCTCGTACAGGCAACCACAGATATTGTGATTCATGCCATATCACAGGGTACTATTTCAATATGGTCCCCCCTGATCTCTGTCTCTTATAATCTTTCTGCCTCCCCTTCCCTGATGGTTCCTTAGCCTAGGGTGGAGGGCATGATATAGATGTCTCTTTGTGGCTAAGCACTGGCTCTTATTCTGTATACTTTGACCAGTTGTGAGCATCTTCATTAACTACAGGTCATGGAACAAAGAAACTTTTTTGATTAGGTCTGAGAACTGTATCAATCTATAGGCCGAGAGATACATGTTTAGAGGGAAGTTTGGCATCATGCAATACTTAGCAGAATAGATTATCAATTTTGCTAACAGGTATGCCTCTTCACCTTTGGAAATTACTCTATGCATTCCCACAATGCCTCACATCACAGCAGCTGGCCATCACAAAAAAAAAAAAATAAGCACAGAAAAACGTAGAGAGTCACACAGAACATCAAAATATGCTGAGGGAGTAACTAACAAGTAGTGAAGGCATTTTTTGTAGATTATAATGAAGGACTTATTGACTTATTAAAGTAGCATACTTTCAGCAATCACATATGCAACAATTGAGACACTTTGGCAAATGAAGAGCTCAGTTCTAGGATAGAGTCATCTAATTGCTCATTCGCTTTAAAAATTAAAGTTAAGTGATGTGCATGCTAAAGACTCCAGTCACACAGAGCCATTCAAAATGGTGCTAATTAGTGCACCGCACCCCTTCCTTTCCTCTCTACTACCGTCACTGCTGCAGTCTAGCCTTATAGATAAGGGTACAGATGTGCTCGTTTCAGTCATCACAGGGGAGTTCTCTATTCCCACAGAAGCTTAAATATTTCAATTATTTGCATGCATGGCTTCTACTCTCTATCTCCATATAGTAATAAAAGATAAGCTTCCACTGCTAAATATGCTATTTCATTTTTATTGTACTTGTTTAATTTTACTTAAATATTCCTAGTGCCTAATAATCTTCAGTGGGCAAAATGGCTTAATTAGAGGAGTGTGTGTGAATGTGTGTGTTTCCTTTATTCATTTATATATTTTTACCATTGCACACAGGTACGCTATGCATAGTAACCTGTTTTACGCTCCCCCATATCTCATTACCACTGTTGTCTGCCCTCCTGAGTACCCACAAATTTCTCTCCTGTGTCCATGCCTATTCCTCTTGTTTTGTAATTCACTGACATGAATCAGGGACATCTGTGTGACCTTCAGTTTGAAATTGCTCATTGGAGCTCGTCAGTGGGTACACCGCTGAAGACAGGACGGCAGTTCCTCCAAAAGATAAGTGGCTCAGACTTCCTAATTCAATACATTGACTTGAACTATATTGTCAGTTCATTAGAAAGATGTTCTGTTTAAAATATATATTGCGTGGGAGCACTATTGAGGTTTTATTTGACCAGAATCATCCCAAACATGCTGAATGAGGAAGAATTTTAGGCTTAAATGATATATTTGTTCATGGAACAAAAGAATATATTCCTCTCATATGGAAACCTCTTTTCTCTGGAAATTGCTTTTAATAGTAAGTCACTATCATATCCATTTTTTGTGTGCCTTACCTATTTTTCCTAACCACCTATGGCTTCAAATGCACTTCAGGGTAACTAGTGTTTCACAGTAATTAAACACCTATTTTTATAAATAGTTTATAGATTTTCAGCTTAGAATCCATTTATTGAATGGGACTTTAAATGTGCCTGTTTAAAAATAGCTTGTCCTAATTCAAATGAATAATGTCACCACAGACCACCTTAAGGGTTCTCGTGAAACCAAAGCTGGGAGAGAGCTACAAACATGCACACTTTAACCTTTAGAAAGGGGTCATTATTTGGTTCAGAATTACACCCACTTACATCCACATCTATGTTAAGCAATCATGTGCTAGAAGATTAAGCCCCTGGGTTTTACATTAGGGCTACATGTAGAATGATTCTAATATTTTTGTACTTTTTATTTGGAGGAAAAAGTGACTGTGAAATGTTCTTTAATAAGTATCAATAAAAGATGAAAGTGCTTTTCCTGGAAAAGGAGAATATGGTCAAAGGAAATTATCTGAATTTCAAACTGTTCCTAGAAATGGTTTACCTGGGTATTTTGGCTAGTGGGATTAAGGGGAAGAAAGGAATGTACTAAGATTTTGTACAAGAGAAATCGGAGCCTGCTATTTCGTCTGGAAATGGAATCATTTTGCAGCCATTTAGGCCCCAGACACAGAAGTCATCTGTAGTCTGCCGCTTTGTTCTCCAGGACAAGGCAGAACCCTGTGTTCAACAGGAGGCGGGGGCCTTCTGCGACAACTCTCTGAAAAAAAAGAAGACCTTCATGGCTCAGTGTTGGCACACCCATGTAACTTTTAGGTAGATCTCTTTGCTCTCCGTAGGCTGTGACTCGTACTCTAATTATACGGAGTCAAGGAGATGCCCCGTCTTACAGCAAGAGGCTTAGGCCATTAACAAGTTGAGGCTATAAATGCCATCTTGTAAACATCATTTGGATTTAGTCAACCTGAAAACATATCTACCCTTGTCTTCCTGGGAAACAATGTTGCATACCACGTTTTAAATGATTTGGAGGCCGTGGATGTAGGGCCTTTAGCTTACCAATGTTGTTTTCTTTTTTAACTCGGTGCTCTCTTCATCTTATGTTTGCCTGGCCATCCATCCACTCCTTTATTCAATCATTCGTCCTAATGCTATAAGACATTTAAAATGAGAAAAGATATTCCTATATTAAATATTTAAATAGCACAAGACGATGTAATAAAATAAAAGTTAGCTCCAAAATTAATGAGAAAAGAACTTCAGGGAAATTATCTATGTGGGCAGTAATTGTCCAGGGAAGCGTCATTTAAAGTCATCTACATTAAGTAAAAATGTCAAGTAGCTCCAACCCAAAGACTCCATTTCACCAGCTCTGGTTCCAGGTTCCCATTGTCTTGATTCATTGCTGCCTTGTCTCATTCCTCCTTCAATATATTATATTACATATTATATATTATATAATTATTATTATATATTATACTACAAGTTGGCTCAGGGAACCTCCACTATGTATTTCTCTAAGTCAAGTCACATATGGTCCTTCCCACCCCTTGCTATTCCTGTAGCTCATCCAAATTTATGGACTACCAACTCTCGTGTCTTGTTTCCTACTGAGAAACTCACATACTAATTGCAGGTATGAACTTTTCTACTCTTAAACACTTTCTAAATGAATCCAGAGTAATGGTTTGATCACAATCATACTGAACATCAGCTTGGGCAAGATGATGGTAGTGACATCTTTGACCAGAAACTAAGCAATAAAACAATGTTCTCCCAATGCCCTAGGCAGACCTTTCTTAGACTGGATTCCTTGATGGCGGTAACTCAGGTCTTGTTGCAATAGATGAGGCAGTGACTGTGGAGTCCCCAGGAAAGAGTTCTTAAGAATCAGTCACACCTTCGAAAGCAGTGTGGTCAACAGCACTGGAGAGCAGAGGAGCTGTAACTCAGTGTTGCCTCACATTGAAGAAAGGGCCAAGCCTTTTATCCCTGTCATTTTACCAGTCGTTGGCCCTGAGGTGTTTCTTAGTAGAGATGGTTCTTTGGTTAAGGTTCTAATCTGTGGCAGAGGACAAGCCCCACTCCAAAACAGTGTGAGAAGACAGCAGGCATTGTGACCAGTAGCTGGGGGGTGGAGGTGTTATTCCGGATGAGAAATTTCTGGAGGAAGCCAGTGTCTGAGGGCAAAATGGGGGTGTGTCTGTTTGTGTTGCATTGTCCTAGCTCCTGAGTTAAAGACTAGTTAGTCTTCCCCCATCACCACAAAGGCTGTTAGTATTGTTCCCTTCTACATAGCCTAGATTTCCAGTGTGTAATCAATAAACTAAGTCTGATGACTCAAGATGGTTGTTCTAATCATCATAATAAGGCACTCAGGTGACAGTAACATAATGTCACAGTCTCCCTAGATGGCCCAAATGACCTCATCAAGTTATGAATCATCCTTCCTGGGGGGACACAGAGAACACTTAATTTGAGGCTTCTGTTAAAACTGTGGAAGACTGACCTACAATGAGTACCAGGTTTAAGCTTAAATTCATACAATTTTAACCCATGAATCGAGAAAGTAATGCATTTCGAATTGTAGCTCTGTATGTGTAATGAAGCAAGAAGTTTAGTCTTTATAAAAAAATCAGCACATTTATGAACATAGAGACAAAAACAGCACTCTGAGTGACTATGAGTTTACAAACCTTTATTTCTTTAAGTAATTAAAGACGAGATTTCATACTTTCAATTTACTACAGTGTAACTTTTAGTTTATTGTATCATACTTCTAATAATAGGTAATGTCACAAAGAGAATGAGGTCCCTCATTTAGAATGAGTAACAGCACAGTGCCATTTCATCTGAAATACTCATACTTTACCTTCTACTATAAATAACTGGTGTTGAATTCAAAACACATTCCACTGGGCCAAAAATCATATCCTCTAATTATCCAGTCTAAATTGACGATGATCTAAGGAGAGTCTCTAATCTGTTTAGATACATATTCTTTTTTCAATCATCATGAGAGATATTCAAAGTTGTTATTTGCAATTTCTTAAAATCATTTGGAAATTCAATTTGTACCCCTCAATCTGCCAATTATATCAAATCAGGAGCTCTTTGGCCAGCTTCAGGCTGGATGACATTGGAATTCTAACTAAGGAAGTTGAAAAGCTATGTGAGCTGGCTGAGTCCCAATAAATACCAAGTCATAAAAATTGACTTCACTCAAAGGGTCTGATAATTCTATTCACTTAACTGGTGACTGTATTAAAACTGCTGCTAATTCTCCATAAAGGGGCAAAGAAATTCCCAATAACCAATCTCTACCGTTATTTGATGGCCCTCCCAGTTAATGGAGTGGGCACAATGTTTCATAGCTCCCAAACTAAAAAGCCACGGGCCTTTGTACTACCCACTCATTTCAGGGAGCAGGTAGAACTGCTGATGGGGATAATTTAAGACTTCTTTGCAAAGGCAAACTAATTTGTGCACAAGCAAATGTAGGCTGTGCTGGCTAGTTTTCCATCCACTTGACACAAGCTAGAGTCAGTTGAGGAAATTCCCCATCAGAGTGGCCTGTGGTACAATTTCCTGATAGGTGATTCATATGGGAGGGCACAGCTCAATGTGGGTGGTTCCACCCCTGGGCTGATAGTTCTGGGTTCTATAAGGAGCAAGCAAAGGTAAGAAAACCAGTAAGCAGCACCCCTCCATGGCCTCTGCAGCAGCTCCTGCCTTGTTTGCGTTCCTTCCCTGACTTCTCTCAGTGATCGACTACGAACCCTAACGAACGCGAGGAAAGCCTGTTGTTAAGGCATCAATTCTAACTAACGGAAACACACGAAGTTGCACTCATCCGTCTTTTCTTAGCATAGATTTGACCAAAACCATATCTACGAATGGAGAATATGTGGTAGATAGATAGGCCATAAGGAAACGTTGCTTGATGGTTTGTTTGCATGATGGACAGCAACTTATAAGATGAAATAAACCCTTTCCTCCCAATTTGCTCTTGGTCATGGTGATTGCCATAGAAATAGAATGCAACCTAAGACAGATAGTTTGAAAATAATTCGTCCTTCACAGTCTCCTTTGAAATACCAATAAAGACAAATCCTTTGTCTTTCCCTTTGAGCTTCTAAAAGGCAGAATGTTCACAACAATGCTTAATATTTAAATAATACCTTTATTCTTCACAGAGTTTTAAAAAGAGTCGTTACTGATTAGTATCTGTGCCTACCTGGGTAGTAGAGTCCCTTATCTCAACTCCAGCTAAACTCCTAAACATCTAGTGTTAAAGCGTGGTGACAGCGAAACAGGGTGGGGCAGGGGGAGAGAATAATTGGTCCAAAGTTGTCCTGAACCACATACAATATCTGGTAAAATCCCTGGGCCCTCTGATTTCCTTTAAGGTTGACTATATTTTTCAATAATATTTTGTATTCTTTCCCCCTTACTTAAAAGGAGCATATGTTCATTGTTCTCTTTAAAAGACTTAATAAATATAGGTAAGAAAATTAGTGGATTATTAATGAGTTTCATAGGTTACAATGGTGACCTCCTCACCCTTATCCCATCTCTGCTGGTAAGGAATGCAGTGAGGCCTAGAGAAGATGCTGGAGTTTTTGATTGGAGCTGTTCAGGCATAACGAGAGAAACACAGGGAGTCTAGGAAGTAGCAAGATGTGTTTACATCCTGCAATTCCATTTAAAAACCATTAAAGATATCCTTTATTTTGTTTTGCTTTGTCGATGCCACATCTTGCTGTGCAGCCCTGGGGTGCAGAAACTTGCAGTGGGTGCCAGCATATCTTGTGACCGTTCTGCCTTTGCCTCCCGAGTGCTGGGATTACAGGTGCTTGCCACTGTGTCTGGCTTAAACCCATCTATCTATTCTGAAGCAAGATATTTTGGTCTTAATTTTAGTAGCATGAATTTTCACTAAGAAGTTTTAACCATATTTTGGCTACTTTTTCTTTTCTTCAGATTCATTATAAATGTAACATTTCACAACAGGTTCCAGATCAAGTTAATTTGTGCATTTATTTTTCATACTTCTTGAATTTTTGCACTCTTTTGAGGAGTTAATTACCTCACATATAATACTTCATATAAATTTTGCTGCAAAGAGAAGTATGACACAATGGGGTAGGGAAAATGTTGTAAAGCCTATAACAGGTAAAGCAGTGGTAACGAATGCCATTGAAGCAGAGAAACCATTTTCCCTGTTAGGACCAAAAGGACATTACCCTCACCAGGAACTTTCTAGGTGACTCATGTCAACTTACAGTATCTCCCTCCCATCTTCCAACTCTCTGATACATTCACTCTCTGTGTGTATTGTACATAATATAAGATGTGCCTGTAAGGCAGAAGTCTGGTTGGTTATCCTGCTGTCTGAATAGGCTTCTTCTCCCGAGCTAGATTATCAGTGCTTCCAGGGAAAGTTTTCTCTTTTATATTTCACTAAATTTTCCCTAAATGTCTCCCAAGCTCCTGTTATGCCACTTCAGGGAGTTACCATAACTCTCTCCCTGACAAAAGTTGTAACGTAGTATCCTTCCAAGCTAAAATAATGCAGCCCTGTTCCATCTCCCAACATGAGTTTTGTTCTGATAGCAAGAAAGAGAAAAGGCCAAAAAAATGACCTTTAACCCACCTAAGTCTGCACTTCTTGTCAAAAGGATTTTCTTGGAAATCCTATCCAGTAACATCTGCTTCATAGTTCAGAATGGACTAGCATCATTGTCTTTATCATTAAGAAAGACTTGGGAATACAGATTTCTGTGTCAGATGTTTTATATGTTTCTGTTTTTTTCTTGTATGTAGGATGGGTAGAATGAACATTCGTTAGATAATTATCTTGGCCCTAGTCATTAACATGAAGTATTTATAGATGTAGATTCATGCATTTCTATACACTACAAATAAAGCATGAGCTCAAAGTGAGGAAAAGGTGTCTTCGTCAGTGTTCTATTGCTATGAAGAGGCACCATGACCACAGCAACTCTTACAAAGGAAAACATTTAATTGGTTCAGAGGTTTAGTCCATTGTCATCATGGCAGGAAGCATGGTGGCACTCAGGCAGGCATGGTGCTAAAGACACGGCTGAGAGTTCTATATCTGGATCAGCAGGTAGCAGGAAGAGAGTGACACAGGTCCTAGCTTGAGCTTCCTAAACCTCAAATTCCACCCCCAGTGCTACACTTTCTCTAATAAAGTCACAACTACTCCAACAAGGTCACACCTCTAACAATGTCAGATTCCCTGTGGATCTATTGGGGCCATTTTCATTTCGACCACCAAAAACTGTAAAACATTTGTTTATGTAGACGAGTCTAAACCTATTAGAATTTTTTTTAAGAAAAAAATAAATCTATGAGAATTCCCAATAATAAGGCAAATATCTAAGATGTGACAAAGGTTAAAAATCAAGATGACTAAAATTAGCTCTTACCCTCATGGATCTCAGTCTAGTCACACAGATGTTTGAATAAATAGTTTAAACACGGTACCAAGAATGCCTACTGCAGTGCAAAATCTATCAAGGACTATTGGAGGAAGTATTAATAAGAAGAAATAAGTGTAAAGGATCTTCACATGCCATCGCCTAAATGATAATCCAAGGTGTGCCAAGAAGATGAAATGACTGGACTTTTCAGATGAAGAGCAGTAAAATACACAGCATTCTTTTTTTGGCTGTCTTGCTTCAATGTAACTAGACTTCTACATAAAGATAACCAAACTATATTTCTTAGTTACGGAGATGAACGACTCTCTGGGAGACGCTCTCTCTAGGCACTCCTTCACTGAGGTCCTAGTTTTCATCCTCCGAAGTCAATTTTATCTTGAGGGTAAACATGTGGACAAATAAATGTGGGCAGAACAGTGTAAGTACCCTGAAGCCATAGGGATGAAAGTTTGTATTGTTTTGGTGTGATAGGCTTCTTTGGAATTCTAATTAAACCTATTCACCCAATTCCAACAGTAATTTTCCAAATGCATAAAGTAAAATATAGAGGTGTGCAGCACTTGTATTAAAATGCAGCTAATAGAGATACCGAGATTGGACGGAAGAAAGTCAAGATTAAAAAGCCACCAATAGAAAAATGAAAGAGCTACAGAAAACAGACAAGATTTTCTGTGTAAAGAAGCTAGCCAGCTCTCCCACCCACACTAAGGTACTCATGGAGCTGGGACCCACCAGGCGAGTGTGTGCTGAGAGCCAGTGCTCTTGAGAGTGGGGAAAGAGACAGTTCTATCTCTAGAAAGTCAGATCTAAGTCTGTATTCAGCAGGCTCAAAGAGGAAGGGAGAACACAGAGCGCTGGCGAGAGCCTGATGCTAAAGGATTTGCAACACCTACCCTTCCCACACCACGCTATTTCCCAGAGGAGCAAAGAGTCCTGAACATGGGAACTGAACTCAGTAAAAAGGAACAAGGGATCAAAACGTGTGGAAAGAACAAAAAGCACAGAGGAACCTGGAACATGGAACCACAGACACTCCAAGCAGCATGGGCTGTAGACAATGTAGCCAACTGTGCATTAATAGAGTCTAAAGCCTAGAGAAACTCAATCCTCCCATGACCCACCCTTTGATCCTCACTGCTTCTACCCCAGTCATAGCAAAGAGGAGCTATGTGGATGGATTACAGGAAGTTTATGGTGTGGCTTGCTGCACTCCAGGACCGACTGATAAAAGGTAAGCACAGGTTGGCTGATCCTCCATGCTCCTTGGAGACCCAGACCCAGAAAGATTTGCCATATCTGTCTGAAAGGCATGAGAGAGAGTTGTAGTTTGCAACCTGGGGAAATCAGACAGGCGAAGAGGAGCAGAAAGTGGCCTTTGACTAAGAAACACCTCTCCCTGAAAGGACACACTTACTTGTTCAGAGTACTGAGACTAGCAACCATCCTCACTATTTATGTTATATAGCTTTTATACTAGTAGTTATAATAATTAATAATAAAGGCAATACAAGGAGCAGGCAAGAGGAAACCATACCTCCTCAACCAAGAAAAATCAGAATCAGACTGAAATTTCAATTTCTTTTATTTCATTGTATTGCCTATTTTTATTTTATCATGTTAATCTTTAATTTTCATATTTATTACTTAGATATTAGTATTTATTCTTTATTCATTTGTTGCGTTGTAACTTACTACTGATTGAAAGACTTTTATATCAGTCATCCCTTTCTCCAAAGCTAATATGCAGTACTTTCCCATCGCCCTGGAGACCTCAACAGGTATGCTTTCTTATTCCTTTCCCCTTCCTTCCTCTTTTCCTAGTTCCTCCTTACTTCACTACCTAAATATTGGTACTCATACCCTAAAACAACAAAAACAAAACTATATAAACTGTATTCTCCTAAACCAATATCCCAGTGCCATTCTCTCTGAGCCTCGTGGAGGACAGAGATGAGTTCGCAGGCACCTTCATCTCCAGTTACCACCAAGACTTGTGTCACACAGCTACACCTGTTACTGCAGTTGCATTTCCCCTAAGCACAAATCCTAGCGATGAGAACTCATCGGAAGAACTCTCATGAAGCACAACAACCACAAGCAGTGGAGGGGAAGGACTATAAACTGGAGGGCACACATCCCAAAAGACACAAAGAAACACAAATATCAGTAGACAGTGTTTCATTACAATACTCCTACAAGCTGGAAGCTTCCTAATACTGGGAAAGAAAGATAATTAGATATGAAATGCCAGGAGAAGATTGGAGGATCCGACTTTAAAAAAAATTGATAGCCATAAGTAGGATTAAAACAAGCAGATGAAGGAAGAAAATCAATTTCAGGATCTACATTGGAAAATTATCAAAGCAGATGAAACAGTAATATGGAAGAAAAAATTAAAAAAAATATGGAAGAGGGGCTCACAGATTAGCTCAGTGGATAAAACACTTGTCATCAAACCTGATCACATGGGTTGGATCTGTGGAAGCCACAGGGAAGGAGAGAACTAACTCTTAACAGTTGTCCTTTGATCTCCACATACTCCACCATGTCATGTTCCTGAACACATATATGTACATGCAAAAAGAAAATTTTTAAATGGAGGCTAAAACGGGAAATTAGATCTTTAGGAGCATCACTACATCATTTGTTTCTGAACTCTCTAACTTTAAAAATCAAATAACTATAAAGTTTCTTCTTATAGCTGTCGTGGCTGTATCCCAGAGGTTCTAATAGGCTGTTCTAGACTTTTAATTTGACTCTAGGAATTTTACCTTTTTCTCACCGATTTCTTCAAAGACCACTGTTCATGCAATGATGTAGTTGTCAGTCTCCAATTGTGTAGTTTGTGAGGACTCCCTTGCTATTGATTTTTAATTTTATTTCACTGTGGTCTGATGTTCAAAAGGGTTCTCCCTTCCTTTCTTTCTTTGCATGTATTCCCTACTCTATAGACACCTGTTAAAATCAATTGATCCGTGGTATAATTTAGCCCTCAGGTTTCTTTGATGACTTTCAGTCTGGGAAATGTGTGGGTGAGGTACTGAAGTCTCCCACTGTTGTATCGGGACATCTGTGATGTTTTAGTGTTTGTTTTATGATATTGGGGGTTCAAATATTTGGTGCATAAATATTAACAACTGTTATATTTTCTTGGTGAATGGTTACCTCTATCAAGATGGAGCGTCTCTCCTTTTCTTTCCTAACCAGTTTTGTTTTGAAGTTTACTTTATCAGATGTGAGAATTACTCTCCCAGCTGGTTACGGCATCCATTAGTTGGTAGGTTGATTTCCAGTGTTAGCGTTTAGGTTTTGGTGGTTTTGTGAATATCTTAAAGACAGAACATTCTTGGAGTTTTTATAGGACAGGTCTTACTATTAAGGCCAAGAAGTCCCTATATATACCAGGATAGCCTTGAACTCTTAGAGATCCACCTGTGTCTGAATTCTAAGTGCTGGGATTAATAGTGTGCACCAGCACCCCTGGCCTGGATTTTGTTTTTTAATCCAGTCAGTTAGTGTGTGCCTTTTAATTGGTGAGTTAAATACATTTGCAATTAAGATATTATTGAGGGGGATTTACTATTGACTGTGGTTTTGGTGTTGGTTTAGTTGCTTGGGTTATCGCCAGTTCTTTTCTTCCTTCAATGTTAGTATGAGTACTTAGCTGAATTTCCCTGTTGGATATGGTTGATTCCTTACTAGCCCTCCTGTGTTACTTTGTTCCTCTCATGAAATGTGTTTATTCCTGTGTTCTCATGGGAAATGCTTTCTTCATCCTCTGTCCGAGTATTTTCTAAAGTGATGGCTTTCATTACCGGTAGTAGCCTTAAGTAGTGTTTGTGTTGACATAATTCGTTTTTTCTACATCAATTTTAAGAGACAGCTTCTCTGGGTATAGCATCTTGGTTTGCAGTTATTCACCTTCATATATCCTTGAAATATATCTTTCCATGATTTCCTGGATTTGGGAGCTGCTCACAAAGGGTGTGACATTATTCTGATGTTTCTACCTTTGTATAAGAGTTGATATTTTTTCCCTTACAACTTTTAGTATTCTTTGCTTTGCATTTTTAAAAATTAGTGCATTTTCTTGTTTATTTTCTGTATGTGTGTGACTGTGTATAGGCATGAACTTGCTATGGAGCACGTTTGAGAGTCAGAAGATAATATGCAGGAGTCAGTTTTCTCCTACCATGTAGGTCTTACAGATTGAACTCAGGTTATCAGGATTCGGGGCAATGCTGAACCATCCTACTGGTCCTTATTTTTGACATCTTGACTATGACATATGCAGAGTTTTCGTCATGCTTTTCTAAGGCTCTAAATGCCTCATGTATTTGTATTTATTTGTGTTTGGAGTTTCCCAGCTATAATTTCATCAAAGAAATTTACTAAGCTTTAAGGCTGGTTCTTAGCACCTTCTGTCCAGTGAGTGCCTAGGTTTGATCTCTCAAACATTCCTAGAATTTTGGGAATTTTTTTGTTCATATTCATTAGTACTTTTCTTTGAATGTGTCTGTACATATTATTTCTTGGCCTTGGCCTTCGTTCTTCTGCTTGGTCTTGTGTGGTGATGATGATTCCTGTTGTGGTTTTCATTTGATTTGTTGTTTCTTTCATTTCCAGAATTTCTGTTTGGCTTATCCCTGGGGTGGGGCCATGAACCCCAGTGTTGTAGACAGCAAGAAAAGATAGGGGGAGAAATAAGTGAAACAGAGGAAAGACCAACAAGACACAGTCATCCTAAAACTCTGTTCTTTCTGAAAAACTGAACAAGACTGACAGACCCCTACATAATCTACACATACACACACACACACACACACACACACACACACACACACACACACACACACACACACACACCCAGGGGCAGGGAGCAAATCAACAAAATTACATATGAGAACAACAATCCTCAATAAAACCCCAACGGATCATTAGGGAATCCTTTGAGAGTCTATATTTCAAAAATACAGAAACCGGAAAACCTAGAAAAAAAGATAAGTCTCTAATGAGCCCAAATTACACCCAGAAGGCATAAACAATTAAAGTAATCCCACAGTAGGCACAAGACTGAGAAATCATTGAATTCTGCCCCCCAAAGGGCCTAGCTGTAGGGATTCTCTTCTACATTCCACCCCACTTTTGGGGGGGAGAGCAACTAGCACTTCTCAAACTGCAGCACAGCATAGAAAGGGAGGGGCACCACCAAACACATCCTACGAAGTCAATGTCACCCTGGCACAAAACTAAATAAAGGTACAAAACAAACAAGACTACAGACCAAAGTCCCTTCTTGACAAAAACTTGGAAACGGAATTCTAAAAACACATTAGGAAAATCATAAATGAAGACCAAATTGGTTTTATCTCAGGGATGCAAATTTGATTCAACCTCCTCAACACACAATTGTGAAAAAATAACAATAGCAAAAATAAGAGTCTGAGAGAATTTTAGGCTACAAAGAGACACATTGAATAATATTGAGTAGTGACCACCAGAAAACATGATTGTCAACATGTATTTAAAAATACTGTCGCAAAGATGTAAAGCAACCTGTAATTAAATTGCTAAGAAGACAAGCTGATAATCTTAGTGGGAATCTATTTTTAAAACTCAGAGCAGAAACATAAAGTAATTAATTAAAAAATGAAGTTAAACAACAACATTAACAAAGTCAATAGATGTGAAGAGTTTTGCAGGAACAGGGAAAACATAATTCTTTCGGGTACATATTTTTAGTTGATCACATATTGTTATAACAGAGAGTTTAGCAACATGTTGTAAACAGCTATGATATAAAATATGTTCTTGGCCCACAAGTTTTGAAAAGTTAGAACTCAAGGGGAGAAAAAGTGAAACTTTCACAGTTAATGGACAGTTTTACAGTGTAAACTGTGATGATGGCCTTGCAGCTGTACACCTCTCGTCCAGGTTAGCACATCACACACATAAGATTTGTTCCACTTTGTATATGTGAAGCATTCACAATAAAGTGTATTTTAAAACCTTAAAAGCAAAATGGAACCAACTTTTGTACAGTTCTCTACACGTTCTTCCACTAAAAAGGAATCAAACACGTTTTAAGAATGTTTGAAAAGAGCCAGGCGGCGGTAGCACACTCCTTTAATCCCTGCACTTGGGAGGCAGAGGCAGGCAGATCTCTCTGATTTCAAGGCCAGCCTGGTCCATGTGGCAAGTTCCGGGACAGGCTCCAAAAGTTAGAAAAGGAAAAAGAAACTTCCAAATAAGCCTAAGAGGTGGGAAGAAAAATTATTGAAATTAAAACTCTATTTTTTAATAGAGTTAAAAAATAGCTGATCTCAGCCCTAACATGTCTGAAGTTAATTGCTTCAAGTGTAGGTTTGTAGTAGAACATAACAGTACATAGGCGGGCTGATTGGTAGCCCACTTGATCTGAATCTCTCATTTTAGCGTTTTGCCTTATCAAAGAAATGCTATTTTTCCCACTGTATCTCTTATAGACATATTAGGGGTTTTCCCCCTTTTTTGCTCATTTTGATTTCAAAATTTCCTGTAGCTTTAAATTCTTTTCTTATCACTTGGTGTGCTAATTATCTTTTTTTTTTCCTTTTTAAAATCAGTTTGACACAAATAGGATCATCAAGGACAGTGGTTTTCAACCTGTGGATCATGACTCCTTCGGGGTCACATATCAGATATCCTGTATGCCAGATATTTACATTACGACTCTTAACAGTAGCAAAATGACAGTAGCAATGAAATAATGTTATGAATGGCGGTCACCACAGCACGAGGAACTGTATTAAAGGATCACAGCATTAAGAAGACTGAGAACCACTGTTATACAAAGAGAAAAACTTAACTGAGAAAATGCCTTCATCAAATTGGCTTGTGGGCAAGTCTGTGGGGCACTTTCTTGACTAATGATTGGTGTGGAAGGCCTCGGCCACTGTAGGTGGTGCCATCCTTGGGCAGCTGGACATGGGCTATATAAGAAAGCAGGCTGAGCAAGCCATAGAGAACAAGCTGTAAGCAGTGTTCCTGTCCCTCCAAGTTCTTGTATCTACTTCAGTTTTTGCATCCAGGTTTTTGTCCCTCATTGAGCTCCTGCCTTGGCATCCCCCAGTGATGGACTGCGATCGGTATGCAGAAGTCAAATAAACCTTTCCTCTCCAAGTTGCTTTTGGTTAGCGTTTTATCACAGAATGCAGAAAAGTAACTAGAACATTTGATGTAATGTAAGAAATCCATAATGTTTTTCCTATGTTTGATTTTAATGTGTTAGTCACTAAAATTTTGACAACTACTTGGCAAACATCAATGGAGGCCAATTATCTATTTCACCAGGCAGCTTCTTCACTTTTGTCATTCACTTTTTTGACCCTTCATAAAGTTAAATTGTTTCAAAATTCCCTGTGCACCATTAAAATCATTCTGAACTTAGCCTCCATATACTTCCTCTGCATCCCCACACGTCCCATCATAGATTTTTGTCCTGGCTTCTTACACCTAGGCATCCCTGATATTTTCCACTTGACTGCCTTTATAGCTAGGAACATTCTACAAGCATCATTCCATTTGAAGCCTGCTCTTCAGGATTCCCTTAAACTCCACACTTTCTGAAGATTGGTGAACTAAAGGGACGAGGATGCTGGGGTCTACAGATGGTTGAATCCCACCCAGCCCTGCCGCTGTCTTAGCTGTCGACTAAGTCGAACCTCTCACAGCTACATGTATGGAGTGAAATTTATAGAACTTTGATCACAGTGTTGTTTTGAAGATCACATTTAAAAAAGTGAAAATTTCAAAGTATGATGCTTGTCTTTGAGCATCGCATAGCAACCAGTTGTTTTGTTCTTTTGAACTCTATAGCAACTTTCAACTCAGCTACTCATTTGGCTATATCTCTGACTATTTTTTGCATGAGTACATTTTGAGTCCCCAAATGTTTTGAATCAATCTGGTAAAAAATAAAATCTATCAGTCAAAGTCCAAATTAAGGCTTCAGAAATCAGAACCCATGATAAGTATTTCAGACAGATTCATGTCTGAGGAATTAGTCATACAGATGTTAAAAACAACACAAAACAGACAGAGCAAGTGGAGATAGGTAAAGGGAGCAGTGAGCATCTGTAGGTCTGCAGGTCCACAGAAGTCAAGGGGCTAAACAGAGTCATCACAACAGGAAATTAGACCTGTCTTTTGTCCATCCTTCCAAACGCTCTTTAGTTACTAGAGCTTTCCATTGGCACAGGCATTCCAAAGGAAAGCATAAAATGGTGGGCCGGTTTTGGGATTGGGTAGGTGGCCAAGTGGCTGAAGTGCTTGCATTGTGTTGTGAGGGTGCCTTGCTATATCAGAAACAGACACGTATGCTCGTGTCCTACCACAATGTCAGAATGTATTCAATACATTTATGCTTGTTTATTGGATAAATGTATTTGATAAATTCAAAGGCGTTTCAGTGACAGCACTGTGCCAGATAATACCCACCTCCTTGGATCTGTCAGAGAGAAATTCAGGTCTTTTATTCAATCTTAATTACTAATATTAACTCTTATGTCACATATTACCTACCTACCTATCTACCTACCTATCATCTATCATCTATCTATCTATCTATCTATCTATCTATCTATCTATCTATCTATCTATCTATCTATCTATCTATTCATCCATCTATTTAATCATCCATCTATATATCTAGTTTACAGAATAAATATCCGTTAAAGAGGCTACGACAGAATCTGAGAGGTTTCAGAAGTGGGCTGAGAGAGTCAGGGTTGACAGGGAAGGTGCAGTTGAGTCCAGTTTCAAAGTGGAAAGACAGAGCCACCAGGTAGGGGCAGGAATGGCAGATTCAGGTCCAGAAGGGTTTTCAGGTGGGACAGGCAGACAGCAGTCCAGTAGGCAAGGTCAATAGTGGCTGAGCAAGCTGAGCTTAAGCCCCAGGGATTGTGGAGAATTTCCTGTCTGTTGGTCCTTGAGGCACATAACGATGATCATATGACAGGTCAGAAGGGGGCTGCTACACCACAGTGCTAAGTCCAGCACCTTATAGGTCCAGGTCAAGGAGTTACTTTTTCCTCAGTCTGGAACATCTGATAAATTCCTTGGCATGGTTTTTCTTGATGTGATTTTAATACGCCCATGTGCCTCTAAGCCTCAATTCATCCCAATAAATGAAGGGCCATATCATTTTTATGCTCGGGAATAAGTCATTCATCAGTCAGTGCTACCTGGGTGGTACTGGCCAGATAGTGTTGTTTATTGGTCCACCCTAGAGCACAATCATCCTCCACCCTCACAACTGAATCAAAAGCTGCTTGTAAAACAGGCTCTCAAGGTAAAGTACATTCTGGAAAAAAAAAACACACACACACACTATTTTACATAACAGTGTAGAGTGGGGCATTTCTTGATCTCAACACTGCACAGATATGAGGACATTTTCAAAAAGATAGGAATGCGTGTAACTCCGGAGCTAGAGAGTAGAGCTAGGTAGATACTGAGGGCTCACTGGACAGCTAGTCTAACCAAAATAGTAAGTTCCAGGTTCATTGAGAGGACCTGTCTCAAAAAAGAAAAAAGAGGTGGAGAAATGATTAAGACATGACAGCACACACATGCTCATGTACATACACACATATAAAACATATGACAAAAATGGTGGGTTTGGAGGTAAGAGCATATTGTAAACAAATGCTCAGGCTGAAAAGAAAATGTCAAGGTCAAAGCACTTTATCTTTGTACAGAATCTTTACCATAAAAATTCTATAAATATTTCTTGATTGTTGAATGATTCTCTCCTTTGCAATAGACCCCTTCTGAAGCAAACTTAGATTGTCAATTTAAATGGGCCCCTTGCTAGAAGGGAGTTTGTGTAACTAGTCTCATATCTGTGTTCAATAGATACTGGTATTATGAAAGTTAGTATAACAAGTCATTTCACTATTACCATGTCTCTCACCTGAAGTACCTAGTTGTTTTTCTATCTAGAGTTACAACTTAAGTTTAGACATTTTAGCATTAGGCCTTAAGCATGTTTAAGCATGTCAATAGAGATAATAGAGTAGTATTTATTTACCTTAATAAAGATATGAAAAGTTTGCTTCGAGGTTGTTTGCCTCCCAGTAGTGGTAAAGGCTTAATGGGTAATGTTGTCTATCTTGTGAGATTACTCCTGAGACCTACAGCTTCAATCAAATCATAATATTGCATTCGTCTGTCTTCTGTTACTAATAGTAACAGCAGGAAGATGGACTCAGTTCTATAGGAAAAAGGCTGATTTTGGTCCCTTGTTCTGGAGAGGCAAAGTGAAAGGCTGCATCTAGCGACAGCCTTCTCACAGACTCCTGAGGGGTACAGGGTAAAGAGATGGGCGTGTACATGAACATGTGTCGCTTTGGATCTCATAAAGCCACAGGAATTCAGTCACTGGGGATCCATCCTGATGATCTCACCTCAGCCTAATCCCTTCTCAATGCCTCATCTCCAAATAGACGGACAGATTAAGTTTCCAAATTTTAATTCCCGTGGTGGGAATTAACCTCCAGGATAAATTTTGAGAAGGTAAACCAAATTCATACCATTACTATGTAATTAAATGCTTTGTTACTACTTGAGCCAGGTGTGCTGGCACACACTTTTAATCCTAGCACTCAGGCCTCAGAGGCCAGAGGAACTATGAGTTCCAGGCCAACCAGGTCTACTGGTAAAACCTTGTCTCGAAAAACAGAACATAAAAAAAAACCTTAAATAAATCAATACTTTCCTAGTTTTTCTACATTCTATACCAGTTTATCTAAATTTAAGAGATGTCCATTTCATTTTACAGTGTAGTTTAAAATATTATAATAAAGACAAATGATTGTGTAAAGATATGCCTGCTACCATGAATAGTTGATTTATCTGGTTGTTTTAAAATGCAATTTTGTTTAAATATTTAGTTCAGAAGGTTGAGAAGAAATTTCTTAAGTTTGGCAAATTACAAGTGAATCTAGAATATATGGATTTTTTGTTTCTAAACCCATGTACACTTTGCTGTTTTCAGATGAAAATCTCATTGTTATCTTGGGAAAGAAACATTGCTCTGGTTTGAGTTTTGCTTTTTTCTCCCTTTTGGGGGGGGTGAGGATTATGAAGCCAAGTCATTTTCCTCACAGATGACTATCTTCCTCTTCTGTCTCTAAAATGGATTCATATGTCATCTGGTTGTGCTGGATAATGACAATGGTGTGCTCAACCCCAGGACAGATACCAGACTCTCCTGAATCTGTACACAGCATCAAAGAGCTGTTGACAGATCCAAGAACAGATATAGAAACTATTTTTTCAACCAAGAGAATAAATCCTTATTGTCTGTCCTATAATTGTATAGCCCTTTCATATGGGAAAACTTACATACTTGGTAAGGTAAATGTGTAAGCCTTTTCTCTTGTGGGAAGTGAGATCTGTTCCCTGTAGTGTGCTTTGAAACATATATTTACACCAACAAATCTGGGCTATTAGGATGATCATTTATGATTTTAAAATCTCTTAGTCCTTCTTAGCATGTCTCTAAAGAAGAAACCATATAAAAATTTGAACCATTCATGAAAGCAATTTTTTTGAGACAGGGTTTCTCTGTGTAACAATCCTAGCTGTCCTGGAACTAGCTCATAAGAGCAATTTTTAAACTATTTCATTAATTCGAGTTAATAATATGTCTTAAAGGGGGAAAAAATCCTTGTGAGAGCTACCTGTTGTTTATTTTTCTCCAAGATTCTTAAAGTATGGTCTGTGGATTACCCTAATCTAAACCCATTGGTGTACCTATAAAATGTAGAATCATAGGGAGGGGAGAACAGAATGGAAATACTGTATCATATATAAAGACTTACTTCAACTATTGTGTGTGTGCGCGCGTGTGTACGTGCGTGCATCTGAGGCCAGAGACCTCAGATCTCCCTGGAGCTGGAGTTGCAGGCAGTTGTGAGTAGCCTGATGTGAGTGCTGGGAATTCATTTCAGGTACTCAGGATGAGTGAGCACAACCATTGCGCCATTTCAACAGCCCAAATTACTAGATCTTAAATATACATCCTAGAGGATTTTTATTTTTGGCAGCATTTAAGAACTATCTCTCTAGGACAGCTACTATTCAGTTTAGGATTGTGCACATGCGTGAGCATGTGTGTGTTCTATTTTCCCTTTTCTGAGAGTGAAAACCAAGCCCAGCACCTCTCATATGCTAGGCTCTATCCCCGAGGTTCCTTTTCAGCCTTAGGAAATGCTTTAGTAAACTTTCTTGTTTTGAAACAAAGCTAAGGTTTCCAAGGTTATTTTGGAGAAAACAGAGACAGAAAACAAAATGGCTTTGAGTAGCAGTAATGAGGATTTAGGGATTTCTCCGCGTTCTGATCAGACTATTACATTTAGCATCCAACAGCACATCTATATTAAAACCCTTTGCTGGAATGTTTTACACTTCTCTATGTAACAGAAAGTAAAATAACCTGTTATGCAACTAGTCACAAACACGGTCCTGAGGTGTTTTGCCCACACACAGGACTATTGTCTTCTTTGTGGCGGCTGGGCCCTGTCACCACTGTGTTTGTCTGAGCTCCCAAATCTGTTGCAGCCTGTAGCTCCCCTGCCGCTTCTCTGGCTCCCCCCTCCTGCTAATCTTTGTCTCCTGGCAGAAACCAGAACCTCTTGCCAGTTCCATAGCCATGGCTGCTGCTGGAACTACCACAGCCACCTTGCTCTTGCGGTTTAACAAAGCACTGGCCTCCACCACCACGAGGGCCAGAGCTTCGACCTCCAAAGTGTCCTTCCTTCCTTGGTCCCAAGATCGAAGACATTGATTGTTGTAGTTGTCAAAGTCACTGTAGCTTCCACCAACTCCATTATTGTTTTCGTCATGATGAAATTCACTTACGTCCACCCACTGCTGCCATATTCGCCACCATCATGGCTGCCACCAAAGCCACCATAAAGTTTCCTCCAGAACCAAAATTGTCATTGCCACCCAAACCACCTCCACAACCATCACCAATGTTTCTGGAGCCACTTGGACCTCTTTGACTGGGTGGAGCACTAACAACCATCACTTGCTTCCCCAAGGCTCTTCTTACTTCACACTTGTGGCGATTCACAGTATAGGATCTCTGAATGACAACCTTACCCGGGGAGTCATGGTCGTCAAAGGCAAAGCCTTAGTTTGGGTTACTATGGCTGTGATAAACCACCATACCAAAAAACAACTTGGAGAATGTCTTTATTCATATCTTTGCTTATCACTGAAGGAAGTCAGGACAAAAACTCAAACAGGGCAGGAACCTGGAGGTAGGAGCTACTGTAGAGGCCTAGAGGATGGCTGCTTTCCTGGTTTGATCACCATTGCTTGCTCAGTCTGCTTCTTATAGAACCCAGGACCACCAGCAGTACAAGGGTGGCCCCCACACACAATGGGCTAGGCCATACCATATTAATAACTAATTAACAAAATGCCCCACATCCAGTTCTCAGTTGAGTGTCCCTCCTTTCAGATAACTCTAGCTTGTGCAAACTGACATAAAATTAGCTAGCAAAGCCCCCGTTTTTCACTTCCTCTGCCAGTCACGATTTTAATAACTTCATTTTCCCATACTGTTCAAAATAATCTCATTTTTAACAGTCTTCAATGTCGTCTTTAAGGCCACTAAAGATGATTGTCTGAGAATCTTCTCCTGACAGCTCTCTTTGGCTCCATAAGTCTTCCATCCACCTTGTATGGCCTTGCATTTGTAGCTGCATTGACTTTCTCCACTGTGGTCAACCTGACAAAGTCAAAGCCCCTGCCTGGAGCACTTGGTGCTTGGATGTCTCATAACCACACAGTCAGTGAGTGTTCTCTATTGCTCAAAATGACTCCTCAGACTCTCATGGGTTATTTCT
The DNA here is from genome assembly GCA_004026605.1 of Ondatra zibethicus. Taxonomy (NCBI): domain Eukaryota; kingdom Metazoa; phylum Chordata; class Mammalia; order Rodentia; family Cricetidae; genus Ondatra; species Ondatra zibethicus. The sequence goes on from PVIU01000967.1 coordinate 29,633, forward strand.
AAGTCCAGTTCTCCCATGAAGAACTTCCTCAGCTTCCCAAATGCTTCAGCCTCCTTAGGAGACTTTGACTCGGACCTGGAGGCAGGGAAATGAGAGCCTGCACTGGTGTTTTGTTAGTGGCACCAACATGAAGAAAACCCCAAGGCAAAACAGTGACAGAGGGATGTGTGAAAATGATCAGTGAAAACATCCCCATGAAGGGAACACCAGTTATCAGGGAAAGAGGCTGTGTGTGTGTATGTGTGCGCATGTGTGCGCATGTGTGTGTGTGCATGTGTGTGCTCTGAGCGTATGCACATGAGTGCGAGTGCCATTGGAGGCCAGAAGAGGGCGTTGGAACACCTGCAGGTGGATTATTCATTTGTGGTTGTGAGCCATCCAATGTGGGCGCTGGGAACTGAATTTGTGTCCCCCGCAAGAGCAGTACTTGCCCTTAAACACTGAGCCCACACATGCGGAATAGGCAGGGAGAAGGACGGGAATATGAAAAAGGACTGGAGACACTGTTCCCAGAAAAATAGGATGAAAATTAAGAAAATGGGTGCCAAATACAGAAGAAAAGTCCAAGGAAGAATGGTGTTCAAGGTCTTGACTCTTGCCTGGAGCTCAAGAAGCATGAGGGTTGGAAATGGTATTTATTATTTTCCTGATAAGGAAATAAAGGCCTGTTCAAAGCCAACATAGTGTCTTGGGCCTCTCTGGCTAGGGTGATTTATGTATATGTTTCTTTCTCACCACAGGAGATAAATCCCCCACTTTTTACCATCTCACAGCATCATGTGTCATAGCTAAGAGTCTAGTTCTACATCAATGACGTCTTGAATTACATGGCCTGATCTCCTTCAATGAAGCTATTATTTCTTGTTCTGCCTATGGCATGTAGATGGGCTTTAAACATACTTTTAAAAAATGCAGATTTATTTTAAAATATATTTCTTTGTCTACCCCCGAAATCAAGGAGCCAGAATCTTGAGGGGGCAGATTGTAGGATTCTGCATTTTAATGGAGTTCTCAAGTACAAAGCTTTGGAAAATACTAGCTTAGAGTTAAATTTGGAGACCACTAGTTTAGCCTCAAACCGAGCAACAGTTGGGCAGCAGGATGGAGGAGCCACACAACTCCTCCACATTCTGATATAAACTCTCATGTTGTCAAACAATGAGCAGTTATACTTCTGTTATTCCAAGATCAGCTTTCCAGCAATTGTGTCTGGAAGAGGGCCAAAGCTGGAAGTTAAGAAAATGAGACATTTCTCTCAGGGAAAGGACTTTTGGTCCTTTACTGAAGAGTAAATAATAATAATAATAATAATAATAATAATAATAATAATAACTTATCTCACGATACCATTTGATAGAGTCACTGCTCTACTTGCTGAGGGAAAGGAAAAGAACCTCTCATTAGCTGGCTGTGGATATAAACGTCGGATCAATTATTCCCTGCAGCCATAGAAAAAAGTAGGAGAAAAAGAAAAGGAACTTAAAAGACACCAGCACCAGCACCACAGGAAAATAGAAAGGGTTAAAAGAGATACAAAGGGAGATGAACCCGTGCCAAGTGAGGGGTCTTCAACAAAAGTAAGGCGAACACTGCAAAATACAGCACCAAAAGCCGGGACTCTATGCACACTCCGCAATCCCTTGGGACGTTGGTGCATCTGACAGTCAGTGATCCACTAAGAATTTTGTTATCCATTGTTTTCTTTAAGAACGTAAGAAATACGTACATCTTCAAGAGATTTCTGTCAAATGGTTAAAAAAAAAAAAGATTGCCATCTTAAAACGCAGCACGATTAAGAAACCGAAATACAAGTCAGACGTGGAGTCTGGTTTCATCAGTCACCAGCTTTGGAAGGACTGGGTAGGACTCAGGTTCCCGAAGACGACCCTCTCCCCAAGGCTTCCGGTGAAACTGCAAAAGTAAGCAGTCGGGCCAGCCCTCAGGCATTACTGCAGCGTCTCCCCCTCCTTCCCTTACCCCCCCCCCCCCCCCCACTGCTTGAGGCTTAAAGAAATTGCTGCTGCCTTCGCTTCGGTCTCCGCTGTGGTAGACATCAAGGTAACGGGTTTCCACTAGATTTGGCTGGTCCGAGACCAAGGAATTAACCACTGCGTTTCGGAACGAAGTAAATCTCTTTTGTGGGTGCTATAAAATGAATGCCGGGGCTCTAAATGTTTAGGAGTGGAGACGTCTGAGCCTATAGCACCTGCCAGCATTCTAAGTTCTGGGGTTTTCGGAGAGGGGCTGATACGGTTCATCTCCGGGGGTGGAGGATGGGGGCGCTTTCTAAAATGCATTTGGAATGCTGCCTGTGGCCTCAGATACGTCAAGCATCGGCACAGTTCCCGGGGCGCTGCCCGGCTTAGGGAGAGCGGCATCGCCGCACCAACGGCCGCCCGCGAAGCCTGGACGCGGGGCGACGGGCACGCGCGGGGGCTCCGGGTCCCGGCGGCCGGGGGCGCCGTCGGCGGGGCTCGCGCAGCCGCACTGGGCGCGCCGACTCCGGGCTCCTCCTCCCGACTCCGTAGTAATCATGGCGGCGGCGGGGTTCGCGGTCCCTCGGGTGAAACAGAAAGCGGGAGCTACGCGGAGAGGGAGCGAAGAGCGGGGCTGAGGCGGCGCCCGTCACTGCCGGGGAAACAACCCCTCACCGTGAGCGCAGCGGCGGCCCCGGGGAGCCGAGCCCACCATCAAGGTAGTGAGAGGACGATCCGGAGCCCCGCACCAGACACGCCAGGGGATCCGCCTTCCTCCGCCTCGGAGCGGCGGGACTCGGAGGTGAGAGCCGGCGGGGGACGCGGGAGCCCGCGTCGGCGAAACCGTTAGGCTGGGGCTGCGGGGCCGCGGCGTCCGAGGGTCGAGCCCGTCGAGGGGCGGACGGCGCTCCCCCCTTCCACCCCGCCCCGCGTGGGAAGGAGCCGGGGCGGGGGAGCGCTGTCGGGGAGGCGGCGGGGTCCGGGACGCCGCGGCGACGTGCGCGGCACCTGCCGGGGGACTCGGCGACCGCGGAGCTCAGCCCGCTCACCTGGGGGTTAAATCCTCGAAAACACGCCCTTCGGGTCTGCGCCCCGGCGGCTGCTGGCGGCGCCTGGCGGCTCCGGTGCCCAGGTAAGGTAACCACCTGTTCGCTCGGGAGGAGGACGGGAGGCTGCGGTCCTTCCCCGCTCTCCAGCCTGCGTGGGTGAACTTTTGACACGACTCTGCCAAGGGCGTCGTGCGCTAGGTGCAGGAAAACGAGCAGATCATTTCGACCTCGGGTCGCGAGCGCTGCTGTTTTAAAGAGTGATAGGTAATCGTAATTTTTATTAAACTACCGCCTTTGTAGGAAAAAAAAATTGAGATATTTGGTGTGTGTGTGTGTGTGTGTGTGTGTGTGTGAATTGATGGGGGTAGTAGGGATGGTGAGATTTTTTTTTTCTCTTTTCCTTCTTGTGAGACTGTAAGTTACCTTACACCTCCTTGTCTGTCCATCTATTCCTGAGAATAGCAGACTGACAGGATTTTCCTCTTTTCATAGTTTAATCTTTATGTGTTCACGGTAGACTTAAAAAAAAAGAAACAAAACTGAGCCACATATTGATTTTGCTGCTTCGTATTGTGTTGTATTTTAGTTCTTGAAACCCAAGTTTGTGCGTGTTTTTCTGTGTCATAAGAATCTAATCGCATTGCTTCTCTGCCTTTTGGCTAAGATCAGTTGTAAGAATAAAATGACACTTGAAGCTTTTCTCTAATATTTTAATCGCTATGCTTTTCCCAGCATTGGTGCTAAACATATGCCACTCAAGACTGAGCCATATGTCAGACAGAAACAAATTGAGATTTCTGGCTCAGATCCCGTGTTTACATAAATATTTAGTTTTTTTGTGTATTTGAGAAGTATGTAATTCTTGCCATCTTGTAAATTTTGCTTAAGTCCCTAAAGATGTTCCAGAAGGATGAGTCTCCTACCTTCTTACTCTCTTCTTATTTGAATTGATTTTCTCAACTAATAAGATAAATTACCCATGGAGACAGGTGGTGGGCCTAATAGAAAGCGATGATAAGGATTTTTAAAAACATGTTTTTTCTAAACTACAAATATGAGAGTTTGTTTTTAGCTTTTCAACCCACTTGTAATTCTTGCTACCACTAATAACACCCTTTAGAGGGAAGGAAGATGATGAGGTGATGGGGAGAAAATCTTGCTTATAGTCAAACATTTTAGCATTCTCACATTACATTTCTCTGTATTTTCTTCCTTGTCCTCGTAGATCATCTCCCGGTTTTCTCTGTAGGTTAAGTGGAAAATTTTTATCTCACGCTGGTTATCTTTAGCCACCTGTATGCGTCTGCCTTAACTCCTTCCTTTCCCCAGTTGTCTGAATCCCCTCATCACTGAGTGATCCGGGAAAAATAAAATCTTGCTTAACACTGACCCCAGGGTTAGGTAATGATTGTAAGGGGGATTTTCTTCTCCCAAATTAATGCTGTGCACTCAAGAAAACAGATTTTTGGTGTCACGTGTCATTACTTCCTCTCCTGAGTAATTGAGAGCTGATTCATTTCATCATACATTTCATGATGCCTTTTTGCATACTCTGTTTCTATAAACTTCAGCTTATTTTATTAAAGGTTAAAAAATTGTCTGCCTTCCATGTCTTGTGAGATGAAGGCTGAAAAGTTCTATAAAACACAGGAGGTAAAACATAATGAATATTGCCTTAAGCCTGACTTATGTAAAAGATATTTATGATTTGTTCATCTTTAGTTTAGACTCCTAAGTAATATTTCTGCTTGTCTTGAAAATATTTGTGTTTTTGGTGTTTATATATTTAAGACTTGTTAATCTTGCATTTTGCCTGTAGGGTTAATGTAAACAAAATAGTTTTTGTTTTAATGAAAACATTCTTGGTGCATTTTTTCATGAAAATGAATTTGATTATGTCTTGGAGCATGATATAAGGATGTGCATATGATTTCTGATTTATTAGCCTGGTGCTGATAAGTGATTGGTGTTTTTTTAATTAAATATAATCTCTAAAACAAAAATTACTACTTCAAATAAGTTCTGAATTTTTTTTAAAGTCAGATTTAGAATTTAGTTAGATTAGACTGTACATGTCTAGTCCTTTGAGTCGTATGGTAGTTTAGTTGAGCACTTTGGCGCAACAAATATGTATCAATGTCAAGAGCTCATTATCACAAAAAAAATGATGACCAATAGTGTCAGGGGCACATTTTGTTTTTTACATGTCTTGTGAATGCTTATCCTTTTTTAATACTTTAATTTTTTTTAAAGAGTATTATTCAGTGACTTCTTTTTATGTCATAATCTTTAAGCTTTCCTCCTACTGGTTGGGTTTTATTTGTCTTTAATATATGCGAAGTTTGCTGTGCAGCCTCTGGGCTTCCATTAAGTTCTCTGTGGGTTTCCTTTCTGATGTTCCCAATCTTCTGTCACCCATTTTCAGGCCTTAGGCTATTTTTCTGCAGCAGCTAGCTACTACCAGATAGTGTTTTTGGAGGAAATAGCATGTGCTCAGAGGATGATGAACTGTTCTCAAAGTAAGGGGTGTAAAAGCGGTGGAATGTGTTCCTTCAAGTCATTTACAAATTATGGAGAATTGCACACTAACAAAGGAGACCACTAGCAAAAACTATAGCACAATATTGTTAAAGTGTGTGGCACCCACTGTGGCTGAAAGCTCTGTGAGGGAGGGCTAGAATGGTCTTGGCATTTGGGGGAAGTCCAACATGAAATTTAGGAAGGGTTTAAGTATCAAAGACAAACTCCAAAAGAGAGTGACAGAGTTGGAGCTAGCTGGAGGGATCGTCTGGGATCATCCAAGGACAAGCATTAGGGAAAAAAGACTCAGGTAAAGACTGGAGCTAGGCCCCACCAGGTATGGATAGTAGTGTAGGAAGCCCTGGAGAAGAAAGTCCTGCTCATCAGTAGGAATCCATCTCTGAAACTAATACAGAATTATTTTGTTTTTATTGTTTTTAGTTAGCATACAAAATAATGGATTTTGATAAGGCATTCTCATCCTTATATATCATTGTACTGGCTTATTCTCTTCCCTACTAGCGTCTTTGGACCCTCTTTCTTGCTCTTGTGGGTGCCTCTTCTGCTTTCATTTTGTGTGTGTGTGTGTGTGTGTGTGTGTTGTATGTGTGTGTGTCTATGTTTGTGTGTATCTATATATGAAAGAAAATGTGTCTTCCCATTACCCTCTCTTGTTTCCACCTCCTTCTTCCTTAATTTCCTCCTTAGTTGCACTTCCTCTTTTATGCCATACACAGAGACAGACAAAAATATATAAAAATTCTGTATATGAGAGAAGATGGTATTTGTCTTTCTTACTCTATTTTGTTTCGCTTAGCATTTTGGTCTCTAGCTTCAGATGTTTTAGTAGGCAGGTTTTTTATGTTTATATAACTTAGATAAGGGTAGACAGGTATTTTTATAGTGCTTGATAATATTGTCTTGCAAGCTATTTATAGTGTCTGTTGAATATTATTGTTCATTTGCTTGTTTAAGAGAATTGTTTTAAAATGTAAAACCATGTCTGCAGGCTGGAGTTAGCCATCTGACCTAGTTCACTGAGTTCTGGCTAGTTAACTGTCCATATAGCTCATACTCTGAAGTATTTTTCTAATGGTTGTTTGCAGTGGTGCAAATATCTTTTCTTGTGGTATAGGAAAATATGCTAAAAGAACCACTACTGTAAACATTACTTTGTGCCTGAAGTTCCAGCAAGAGCTCATTGTAGGTCTCAGAACTAGGAAGCGAAAGGTCTTTGAGCAGGGTCTATGGCAGTGAAGTACAGCGACTGGGTTAGCATTTGTAAGGTCAAGCACATTAACTCTGTGCTGGGTTTACATTTAAAAACTGCAGCTCATGTGTAGAAGCCCTGGGTAGGGTGCTGGTGGTCTGTAAGCGATGACCGGTTTTTTAAAGGTAGCCCAAGGTGAATTCTAAGCATTTAGAAATCCTGCACTAACTCCAAGAAGAGTCACTGTTATGGAATAATTGGTAATTAGATAAGCCAGATTCCTCTAGAAAAATGTCACACCATGTAGATTAAAGGAGGGAAGAAAGACCCAGAAATCTCTAAAACGTATTTTTATTAAAACAATTTTAAAACCAAGTATGGTAGTGCATACCTTTAATAACAACACTCAGGAGGCAGAGGCAGGCAGATCTCTGAGTTTGAGGCCAGCTTGGTCTGCAGAGTGAGTTCCAGGACAGTCAGAGCTACAGAGAAACCCTGCCTCAAAAATGTAGATGGAGACCGCTTGTTCTTTCCCTTGGCTGCCCAGACTCAAATAATCACACAGAAACTGTATTAGTTACATTACTGTTTGGCCTATTAGCTCAGGCTTCTTATTGACTAACTCTTACATCTTAAATTAACTCATTTCTATCATTTTGTGTTTCACCACGAGGCTGTGACTTACCAGGCAAGGTTCTGGGGTCTGTCTCCTTCAACAGCTACATGGTGTTTCTCTGACTCTACCTACTTTCTATATCTCTGTTCAGATTTCCCACCTGGCTTTATTCTGCCCTGACATAGGCCAAATAGCTTCTTTATTGACCAATGGTAATAAAACATATTCACAGCATACAGAATCGCACCTCACACAAAAAACATTTAAGATGACTATGGTAATTCCAAAGGATAAATACAGGTTGTTTTGAAACTTTATTTATATTAAACATCTCCTTGAAATTTCTAAATACATAACATATACGTCTAAGACAACAGTATTCTCTTTCCCACTGTGTTTCTTGTATCGCTACCAGGTGGTCCATGGTGCCTGAGGTTATGGCTTTATGAACCAATTGGTGAGGGCTACTACATACTACATAGTTTGTGATATCAAGAGATTAAACTATAGTATAAGAACATTATTTTTTACTCTGTAGGCATTCTAAATAGGGTTTGTATGTGGTCAGTATTAGGTGCTGGAAATCAATGGGACACTGACTGGCCAGAATCAGCACTGTTTCTCCACCTTATTTTACTGTTAAGAATATTAAAACCAAACCCAAAATTAATCTTTTATGCTTTTGTGACTATAACTTTGCCTTCCTTTGTAACTGTCTTAAATTTAAAGGCAGCATAAGCCTCTTGAAGTAGGTTTTGGCCTTTCTGAATTACTACCTTGTACAATTTTGACAATATTTTGCTTTAAGAAGAAACTAATAGCTAGGCTTGGTGGCACACGCCTTTGATCTCAGCATTCCAGAGGCAGAGGCAGGGGGACTTCTGAGTTAAAAACCATCCGGGTCTACATTCTGAGTTTCAGGGCAGGCCAGTCAGGGCTTCACAGTTGAGACCCTGTCTCGAAAAGGAAGGGGGTAGGGAGTGGTTAATAATTAATCACTGCTTTACCGTCCTTCCCCACCGGCTTCCTCACCTAAGGAGGAGATCAAGGGCCTTGGTGGTACAATTGGTGCAGGCCTCTATTCCATGCTCGCTACTCACTAGTGATAGTGATTTCACGGTTTTCTTCTCTAGTCTTGGTTTTCTTATCCTTAGAATTGAGAACATGTGCCATGTTCTCAGCACAGGTCTTGTCAGAACTCAACGAGATGGGTGGAACCTGAAAATATTAAGGTGCCACGTGCGCGCTTGCATCAGTGCTCCTGTGCACTAGAAGCTCCTGCAAAGCTTGTCTTTTCTAAATGACCAGAACTTTGAGTTCCAGTGTTAGTCTGCACATTTCTAAAAACAGCATTTACAGGAAGCATTTGGTATACTAGAAAGTCATAACTATTTTCTTTGCAAATAAAATACATATAAAAATTTTTCCACTCATTAATCTTTCAGGTCAGTCCCTGCTCCCCTCTGCCCTGTCCCTCTTTGCAAGGGAGTGCTGACCTTCTGTTCCTAGGGCCTCAGCTAGTCTCTCCATAATGGGATGGAATGCATAAAATGCGTGAACTAGTTCCTTTTTAAGTGGAAGACAACTTCTTTACTGAGAAATACCTGGTGGAGTCGCATTGGATTTTAGGTGCTGTGCTTGGTTATTTTTAAAATCCTGTGTAAGTCCACCAGATACACCATTGTTCTCAGATTTTACAAGTGAAATTCTACTTGGGAATAACTCTCCCTCACTTCTTGAGATGGTCTAGAGGCTAGTTGGTAGAAATCCACAGTAGAGTGTATATTTTGTCATTAGCCTAGATAAGAAAGTTATGTGCATTTGACATATTATTGTATGAATCAGACTATAGCAATGTTGACAAGTATTGTTTTGTTTTCTGCCTTGCTTCCTCAGAACCCACATCTTAATATATACTTGTGCATAAAGATATATTTTATTTATTTGTTTGTTTTTGTTTTTTCGAGATGGGTTTCTCTCTGTAGTAGCTCTGGCCGTTCTGGAACTTGATTTGTAGATCAGGCTGGCCTTGAACTCACAGAGATCCGCCTGCCTCTGCTTCCCAAGTGCTGGGATTAAAGGCATGCACTACCACTGCCCAGCAAAGATTTATATTTTTAAAGCAACTTTCTCCTTCCCCAGTAAAGGGTTCGCTTAATTGATTTATGTGTGTGTAGTTGTCTTCAGTAAACCTGTGGACATGTAATGGGAGGGGAAGGAATCTTCTTACTTGGCTGCAGATTCTAAGCAGCTGTTTCTTAAGCACAGTTTGCAGGACATTTGAGAGTTTCTTAAAGTGTAATTAGAAATTGAGCACCCCAACCCCCAAATTCAAGATGCTCCAAAATGTGAAACTCTTGATTGCCACTACGATGCCACAAATGCCAAGTCTTCGCCTCACCTAGAGTGATGGGTTGCAGTTAAGATGTAGGTGAACTAAACACTGTGTATAGTAACCGCAGGCCAGGTATATAAATATATATATAACACAAGTGAATTTTGTGTTTAAGTTTGATTTAAACTAAATTCCCAAACTATCTCAATGGTGTGTGTAGATATACCTGAGTCTGAACTAGAAACACTCATGCTTCTAAGCATTTTGATGAAGGGACATTTAGCCTGTATATCTGTGCTCTGAGAAAAGTTGTTAATGCACACACCGACTGCTTTCGGTGTACCGAAATTTCATGTACCTCAAAAATCAGCCTGTCTTAATATTTGCTTAAATAAAAAATTCATGATGTCATTTTGTTTAAAGTTTCTGTATTTGTTTTTGGTTTTCTTGATATAGTCATTCTCAATTATGGTTTCATTCTTAAGACTTAATTTTTTTCCCTATGTAGTATTTTTATATGTATTATGTATCTATTATTTATATTTTAGCATGATCATTTATTAAGTACCTTTTTGTTTCTTTGTATATTGTTATGACCAAGTAATCTACTACTTCAGAGCAGTATTTTTAAAAAATATATTAAAAATATTTAAAATTGGAAAAATATCATAGTATGGGAATGCTTCATTTCTGCATTTAATACTTGAACCTTACAAAGACTGGTTTGCATGGTTGAGTAGCCCTAGAATAAAGTGGAGGAGCTGCTGTGTCCATCTTAACCTACTCTTTTGGTCATATCTAGACTAATATTTCAAAATGATGAATTTATTTAAATCACCACCCAATTTAATGCTACACCAAACTTTCTCCTTCATCAACTATAATATCTTTTCTCTGCAGTCCATTCTCTGTTGACACCCTGTGATTACCTCACTGGGTCTCATCACTTTCCAGCTTTGTACTGTGAGGTAAGGGCATGTTTCCTGAGGGCAGGGCCTGTCTGTTGGTTATCTTAAATGACTATATAGAATCAAACATGCTCTTTACCCCAGTAATCCCCAATTCCTCCATTTACACTGGAAAAATAATAGACTTAGACTGTTAGTTAGACTTAGACACCTAGTCTCTTAGATTAAGAGTTAAGATTAAAGGTAGAACTGATTTTATGTGGTTAATAGAATGAGGGCCATAGTATGTTTCTATCCACAACTTTGATAGATGTGTCTAGTTATGCCGCATAGGTGTCCTATTATTTTCATTATCCACTTATCTGTCATATGTCTTAGATGCCTGCAATATAAATGTCATAAGGCGAATGTCATACTTTCTTCTTTCTGGGTTCACAGACTAAGATGAAAGATAAAATCATGTAAATAAATACATATCTTAAAATAATTAAATAAAATGCACTTTCTTTTGTCTCCATTTACCTGTGTGATTCTTTTCTGCTTTTGGTCCCAAATAGGCCTATTTCCTGCAGAGTGTTGTGATTATGTACATCACATACATGCACATATGCTCACACACATGCATACATAAACGCGTGCACACACACCATCTTTCTATATATTAGGTTGTCTGTTCAACTGGACTGTGAACAGCACAGATGCTGCTAACAGTTTTGGAGCAAAGGGGCAGAGAAGCAGTAGTGCAGACATTGTACCTTTGGAAGCCGAGCTGCAGCAGGAGCAGAAACCAGCCAGATACAATATAAAAAATGAGTGTGGGTCTCTCAAGTTCAATTTCATTTACGAGGCAGCAGGCTAGGTTGGACCCACAGGTTTTAGTTTTCTGACCCTAGAGTCCTGCAGACTTCTCTGTTCTTGGTTAGTTAAGAGTCCCAGTAATAATTAATAAGCGCCTTTTGTGGGTTGGGTGCTCGTCTAGACTTCACACATTTAGTTCTCAAGCCAACTAAAGTAGATATCACTGCCACCATTGTCAAAACGAGGGAACTGAAACACATTAATAACTAATACGCCCAAAGCCATAGAGATGTTTGGTGAAAGTAGGGGCTTTGAACCCAGGTGATTACAGAATCTGGGCTCTTTGTTAATACCAGTCCTAATGTATTGAATCCCAGAAATGCAATGTTTCGATCTTAGGAAACATATTAATGTAATTTACTATATTCATAGAATTAAGGAGCAACTATAATTATTTCTTTGGTACTAAAAATATTACTGTGTTGAATCCCAGGTGTATAATGATTCACTATTAGGAAATATTAATCTAATTTTCCATATTTATGGATTTTAGGGGCAACTACAATTATCTCTTCGGGGCTAAATATTTTTTTCTTAAATTCATTTACCAGTCCTGATAACTCACAGTCAACAAAAAAATAAACTTACAAAAGTATTCTATTAGGAACTTATATTGAATGTCATAGTCAAATATTAGAAATACTTTCACTAAAAGATAAGAACATTAACATTGGTTCAGAACTCATAGCTGATACATTAAGAAAAAAGAAAAATAACCTGTAAGTAATAAGGGAATAACATTATTATTATTTACAACTGATATGAGTGCATACTTAGAAAATGCAAGACAGGGCAGGGGTGTGACTCAGCTTTAGAATGCTTGCCTATATAGCTGATGTCATAGGTTCTATTCCCAGTAACCTCATCACCATTACCGCCACCTTGACCACAATAACAGCAAAGCAGAATTAGAGAAGAAGTGATGAGATTAGACTTCCTTGTCTTAAATTTAGTGAGAAAGTATCTAGTTTCTTCATCAATGGAAACACATATACTTTCTTTATAATAATAAGAAATAGCAGGGCTAGAGATATTGCTAAACCTTTAGAAGCTAAGACTCATAACCAAATATCAAAGGAAATAATTCCAGTACAATGGCATGTCTGAAAGTGTGATAAAATGCATTTAAAGAAGTAAGAATTAACTTTTATAAGTTAACTGACATCCAAGACAATGTTATTATTTTATTTGCATGTGTGTGGTACATGCTTGTTTGTACATGCCAGTACATGTGTAGAGGCCAGAGGAGGATTCTGGGTGTTCTCTGTCATTCTCACCTTATTCCTTTGAGACACAATCGCTCATTGAATCTAGGGCTGAATCTGGGGCTGGACTGGATAGCCAGAGGCTAGGTGACTGGCCAGCAAGTCCTAAAGCCCTCCTGTCTTTGTCCTGGCAGTGCTGGAATTGCCTGGGTGACAGCCCTGGCAAGCTTTTTGCATAGGTGCTGGGGGTCTGGGCCTCATGCCTCTGCAGCAAGTACTTTCTCTCCCTCCCCATTTACCCTTTTAGATGTCAAGGGTTAATCGTGGCATTGTGGCTGTATCTCATGTCGGTGTGACTGTGGCCACTGGAAGCCCTATACCACACACAGATTGTAAGTGCGAGTGTTTTCCATCTTTCACACGCCCTCATCTTCCCTGTGGGTCTGCCTCCCTTTAGTCTTCAGAACTCCTTCCTCCTCCCTCTCTAGGAGCTGGGATTCAGGTCAGGGGACTCAAGAAGGACAAGTGCTGCACCCGTGAGCCAACCCCAGAGCTCTAGACAGCTGATGTTAGAACTTGGAAGAGAAATCACTGGGTCACGCATAAAGCAAGACTTTTCAGTAATCAAGATGGAGAGAAATGACGTGTTTAGAGAAAGCAGCGCTTAGCCCAGGCAGAGTTAGAGGTCTATAACAGAATTTGGTTCTTTTAGAAAGCACTGCATTGTTAACTGTGTTCTACCGAGAAAGGCTCTGGCTCACAGAACATCAGAACAAGATTTTCTTGTGATAAAATGGTCCTTTGCAAACAATTTGTCATGTTAACCATGTTAAGTATGCTTAGTTACCCCAGCACCACAGCTTTCACGTAGAAGTCAAGCAGTCGTGTTGTGAACTGAACTGAACACTGTGAGTCAGTGTAGCCAGAAAGGAGTTGTGCAAGTCCAAATTCACTCAGATAAGACGTGGTTGGCAGCTTGAAATTCTACAAGAAAGTGAATGCTCTGTAGCATAAGTATCTGTAGATGAGACCAGAATGCTTTTCGATTCTAAAGGTGCCTCAGATGCCCGCCCCCACCCCAACACACACACCAGACACTTACGGCAATACTATGAAAATTGTGTCCATCCTCAGTCCTTTAATGGGTTGGATTTGTTCGCATCTCTGTACCTTGTTTCTCATGCCCCATAGTTTCTTTTGCTTGTTTTTATTTTTATTTTTTTTTGTGAGACAGGATTTTGCTCTGTAGCCGAGGCTAGCTAGGGATTTGCTGTGTAGCTTAGGAAGGCCTCCATCTTACAGCAATCTTACTGCCTTTGTCTCCTGAGCACTGGGATTACAGTGTGTGCAACTGTGCCTGGTTTACACAGGCGGAAAGTGTTTCTTTAATGTCTTTTTCATTAAACCTTCTTTGTGAATTAACTTCAGTCAGAATCTAGATTTCTAGTACTTAAGTGTGGTTTTGCTCTGGGTGAATGGATATGACTGTATTTTCTGAATGTGTAATTAGATTCTATTTAATGAGTCTGACTAAGGAAAGTAATAATAGTGGCTTTCAACACCACCCCCAAACTTCTGTTCCTTTGGGGATAAAGCCCACCCATCCTACTTATTGTACCCCATTTTCCTTTCTAGTAGACAAAGAAGTGCAGATGAATGTGGTAAATAAGAATCGTGCTGCAGTCAGTGGAGACTGTTACTTCCGTATTAAGACTATGAATATATGCTTTATGATATAATTGATATTTTACAGGGCTTTTTTTTTTACTTTAGATGGCACTATCATAAGGTTTAACTTACTAAACCATAGTTTTAATTACTATCCTACACATGAAAATGCTATCTCACCATGAAAATAGTTGTTAGTTATTGATGTAGCATAAATTCCTAGCATATAGCTCATGGAATGTCACCATGCAAGCTAAATTTGCCCATTTATGAGCACAGATACTTTACTAAGGGTGCAATCAGTGAACAAGACTGGTTGTGCTGGCACACACCTGTAATCCCAGCACTTAGGAAGCTGAACCAGGAGGAACATGAACTTGATGCTGAGATGGACCTACAGTGTGACCCTGTCTCAGATAACAGCAACAACAATAATAGGAAGCCAGGAATATTGTTGCTGCATATGTACTTCATTATACAGTCCACAATTAATTGAACAACTTTCTCCTGAAAGTAGCGTATGAGTACAATAAAACTAAATACTAGTAATTTATAATTTAGAAATGTACAGTAATTTAAAATAAAATCTTTTAAACTTGAAAACCTTGACTGATTAAAGATACCCCAAACCCAAGTCCAATTAAAGAGAGCACCGGCAATAGCTCCACAGGCGGCCAAGTTTTCTTCCCTGCAGCTTGTACTTACCCTGCCTGTTGCACGCAGCCAGGTATCTTAGAATCCTGAATTAGAGACCCAGGTAACTCCAGAATTGTATTAACTCTGGCTTAAGGATGACACATTCTAGCAAAACTCATTCTGGAGGTTGTTAATAACCCTAAGCCTTACACCGAAATAAAAGCAGGAAATTGTGTCATTTAGTCAAAGTAAGTAAATAAATAGCTTCAGTTTTCTTTTAGGTAAGGGCATATCAAGAGCATACTGGCTTCCAACTTGTGATAGCTGAAGCATACTATTAAAAAAGTCATAATTTAAAGTAATAGTATGTCCTAGTAAATCTGTTTCCACTGGCTATTGGGTACACTAAAGAGTCACAAATGTAGGTCGCTTTTCATGATAAAGTAAAAAGGATTGGGTTTGCCTTTTTTTTTCTTGAGATAACTAAAAACTAAACAAAATGCCTGTAACAGCAGAGCTTGAAAAATTAGACTTCAGACAAAAGAGGAAAAACAAAATCAGTCTATGATTCTTTGAGCTTTCTGGAGGAGGTTACCATACACATAATACAGGCAGGGGAACCCAAGTCTTTGTGGTAGACTGATATGAGACTAAGCTGGCAGTCTAGGAAACCAACGAAGATTATAATGTCCTGGTCAGAGACCTCAGATGGAAGAACTGCATAGAAAACAAACTTCAGAAATATTGAAATGGTTACTGTTGAGTAGTTAGCAAGAGTAGTGATAAATGAGCACATTTGCATTTATCTAGAAAAGAGACACCTAGAATGATCTTATCTAATAGTATCTAAGATGGGCCAGAAAAAGCAAGTGCCCAGAGAAGAGAGCTTCATTAGAAGGCAGTAGGCTGCTCGGGGTTTGCTGGGACTTGCCTCAGAGGTCAGAGAAGTTAACTCTAGACTGAAAGCAGATCTGGACCTGTATAATCAAGATCCCAAAAGGTCAAATTATTTTTTAGTTATTTAACTACATTTCAGAACAAAGCTTAATAATTGTGAAACCATATAATATCCAGCAGCTGTCAAGGTAAGCTTTGCAAAACTTGACTGTTGTATAGCAGTGTCCTCCAAATTAAAACTAAACATCCTAGAGAGGCTCACTAAGACATAGGAAGCAAACAAAACTTAGAAGGCTCAGACCTTGAAGAGCTCATTAAATCTCAGGAGGTTCCTGAAACGGACATGGTTCACAAGGTCATCTAAGCAGTGACAGTTCCTGGGAAGAGGAGACTCGGACTAGACAAGCAGAGCCGCCTGCGAGTGGTATGGGGCAGGGAGCTGCATGGGTGCAGCGGTTGTAAATCACCTGTGCTGGGTGACATTTTGGTGATGCAGCTGCCTTGGAGTCACCCATGCTCCTAAACTAACTCCCCACTGTCCCTTACTGTTGGAAACAACCCAAACAAACTCACTAATCCACTAGGCTAGATTTTTGTGGTTGTGGTAGCATTTTCCTGCCTGACATGGGTGTCAGGGATAAATAGACAACTGTTCACATTTCCCCAGGAAAAAAAATTCAACCAACACTGTTAATCAAAATTACTAAGACCGTAAAGAAGCAGAAAATTCCCAATTACACTTAGAAGAATCAGTTGCTTGACAGTGAGCAATGATAACACAGGTGATGAATTAATAGTCACTGAAACGCTTACGGCTCTTAAATTAAGAATGAACAGGTTCAGTTGAATAATCTTCTGGGTTAAAGTTAACAGTGTTATTGGGGCTGGACAAATGGGTCATGGGTAAGAACACTTGCTGTTTTTCCAGAGGATCAACTCATAGGAGTCGTCGTCTGGCCACCACATGTATGCCATAGCATGTGGGTATGCACAGTAAATGAATAAATAAACCTAACAAAATACATCACTGGCTTTCCTTAGTGTTAAAAACAGGGTATGTTTTATATATTTTCTAAGATTTAGTCTCCAGATTATCCTGGAGAACGTGGTCATCATAGTAATATGGTTTGGGAGTTTTTCGACTCTGGACTGTTTGAAATTGTGTCTGTTGCTGAGCCTCCTAGACAGTGGTATTTTGCAATAGTAGCCGCAGAGTAAGACAGTAATTGGTACAAAGAAACGGGGTATTGCTGTAGCAATAGCCTAGAAATAGGGAAGTGACTATCGCATGGTACAAAGTAGTGCTGGAAAAGTTGATGTGCTGCTCTGGGTAATTCTAGTGAGGACTCACAAAAGAGGAGAGAGAGAGAACGTGCCCATCTTGGACACACAACCCTAGGCAGAATTTTCGTAGAAGTGTGGTTGGTAAAGGTCATTCTGATGAGGTCTTGGGTAAAAACGAGAAACATGCTGTTGGGCAATGGCGAAAGGTGATCCTTGTTATAAAAGGGCAACACACTTGGCTGAATTGTATTTATGCTTTGATATTTTATAAAAAGTATTTTCCACAAATACAGTTGGGTATTTACTTAGGAGATGCTAGGAAAATGTGACAGGAATGCTCTCCCTGGCTGCTCGTGGGGGGTGGGGGTACTAGAAAAAAAGAACTGTTAAGACGAGGCCAGAACATAAAGATTTGAACATTTTGACTACCATATTGCCAGACTAGAAAGCATTTTTGGAAAAAGAACACTAGAAGTATGGCCAATTGCCCATTCGGAAAGTAGAGTGGCTGTAACGCAGACTGACCAGCAGAATGCAGTCACAGCTAGAGGAAGCAGAAGAGGACAGAATGGAAAAAGCTCTGAGCGTGTACTGTCCTCCAAGACAAAGGAAGAAGGATCCAAATGTGGGTCACAGTTCATCAGGCTGTGACTTCTGCCATAGGCTAAACACAACAGCTGCATAGGTTTTTTTTTTTTTTTTTTTTTTTTTTTTTTTTTTTTTTTTTTTTTTTTTTTTTTTTTTTTTTTTTTTTTTTTTTTTTTTTTTTTTTTTTTTTTGAGGCCCATCCTGTGGCTGAGGATGGCCTGGAACTCACTGTGTATATAACCCAGGGTAGCCCGAAACTTATGGTGATCTTCTTGTGTTAGCCTCTCAGATAATGAGATTATGCTATTTACTATACCCGGCCCATTTGGGCCTTAAAGGATTGTCACACGGTAGAGCCTTAATGTCAGGGCCCTGCCAACTGCATAGGTTAGGCTCCACTAAAGGGGTGGGCTATTATGTCCGGCTGTGTGGGTGAGTAATCCTAGTAGGTCAGGAAGGCAGAGCATTAAACCAAAGGTAATTATGCTCAAGCCTTTAGAGCTAATGGTGTTTGTATTGTTTGGTTTTAGACTTTTTTTTCTTTGTAGGCAAGGCATCTATCCTGTGTGTGTGTGTGTGTGTGTGTGTGTGTGTGTGTGTGTGTGTATTGTAAGCACACAATTTAAATGAGTTCATAAGTTCAAAGGAAAAGAATTGCCTTGGAACAAATCATGAGTTTTTCCCAGTGTTTAATGTAGTTGATGCTGATGAGAAATTTTGGATTTTACAATTAATACTAGAACAGATTAAAACTTTTGGCACCATTGGGACAGAATGAAAAAGACATAAATTTAGGGAAGTGTTAATGGCAGTTAAGTTTTGAATGCATATTTCTAAAATTCTTATTTGAATGCCTTATCCCTATGTTATGATGTCAGGAGGCTGGGCTTTGGGGAGATAATGAGACATAAGATGAGGTCATAAAGGTGGAGCTCCCTCAATGAAATTAATGTTCTTACAAGAGGAGGAGCCATGGAGCTTCCTCTCTCTCCTGAGAAAACACGGAGGAGATGGCTGTCTGAAAGAGGAATCAGGTCCTCGAAGAGCCACATAGCTAGCATATTAGCTGACTTCTAGCTTCCAGAACTGAGCAGTGTCTAAGCTACCCGGTGTGTTGTGTTTGTTATAGTAGCCTCACTATGGCAGTTCTGAATTTTTTAAATGGCTTTGAATGTTGTCTTTTTTTTCTGTGTATTGAGTCCTCTGCTGTGTGACCATTTATGTTTGAGTTGTGCCATATCTGTTTTATGCTTTTGTCATGTATGTAATTCGCATGTATAAGAAACCCAGTGTCATGAAACTTCCTTGCTTATTTTTGCTTAGGAATTTTACAGCTTTGATTCTATATATAAATCTTTAACTTATTATGAATTAAGTTTTGTGTGTATTATGAGTCCAAATTCATTCTTTGTGTGTGGATATCTTAGTTATCATGGTATCATTTGTTGAAGAGTTTTTCTTTCCCATCTTATTGTCTTAGATAGCACTCATAGAAGATTGTTTAATCATATGTTAGAATATTTCTGAGGTCTATAGTTCATTGATCTATTTGGCTTTCTTTATACCAGTACTGTGTGTGTTTATTATCACATAGATTTTTAATATGTTTAGAGGACAGTGGCCATGAGTCCTATGTCTCTGTTCTCTTTCAGAATTGTTTACGGTTCTTTGAAGTACAAAATGAATTTTAGGATCAAATTTTCTACATCCTTAAAATGTAGAAAATATGCTTTTTCAGTGAATCTGTAGATCATTTGAAGACTTTAGAAATCTGCAAAATAAATCTTTAAATAAATGAGCATAGGGTATTTTCTCCTTATTTGTGTCTTTTCCTTTTCAGGGGTATATTGTAGTTTCAGAGTGCAAGTCTTACCCTTTGGCTAAGCTTAAGTATTTATTGTGTGTGCGTGTGTGTGTGTGTGTGCACATGCCATAGTGTATGTGTGGAGGTCAGAGGACAGCTGCGGAGCCAGGTGGGATCTGTCTTGTTTCTGCAGTTGGCTTGTGCTCCATATTCCAGGCCAACTGGCCTAAGAGCTCCCAGGTGATTCCTGTCTCTGCCTCCCATCTTGACACGAGAGGGCTGGGTTACAGATGTGTGCTGTCCCCTCCTAGCTCTTTATGTACTTCTGGAGACTGAAGTCGGGCCCAGGCCTGTGTGACCGGTGCTCTTCTCTGCTGAGCTGTGCCCCGACCTCATCTTTATTCTTTCGGTGCTACTGCAAATTGAGTCTTCTTGATTTCTTTCTCAGATTATCCACTGTCCGTACATAGTAACAACTCAAGTTTTCTACATTGATTCTGTATCCTGGAATTTTGGTCATTTTTATTAGCTTTTGTGAAATCCTCACATTTTTTACAGATATCACAGTATCTGATAACACAGATCATTGTACTTTCTTTTTTAAAAATACCTTTTTGCCTAACTGTTCATCTGTCATTGTGTTGAATATGGGTGTCAAAAGTTGGAGTCATTATGGGGAAAATAAAATCTCAACCCTACTACAATCTAGTTCAATTTTGTTGTGTTTTTTTAAAGAAAGAGAGTGACCCAGCAGCTTGCTGCAGCTTGCTGCAGGTCCCCAGACCACGCGGTCTCCGCGGCGGGTGGGCGGCCAGACCACGCGTTCCCATATGGGCTGTGCGGCGGTACGGATGGACAAAAGAGAGCTGGGTAGGCGCGCTATGCAGAGTTAAACATTTATTAGATGGGTGATGGAGGAAAAAGAAGAGAGAAGATAAAGAGATAGAGAGAGACAGAGAGAGACAGGGAGATAGAGGGAAGGGGGGAGAGGGAAGAGAAGCAGCTGCTGCTCCCGTGAGAGAGGAAGAGGAAGAGAGCGAGAATTGGGGTCAGAGGCTGGAAGCTGGGAGTGGGCGTGGCCAATAAGAGGCCAGATACTACAAATTTGAACATTGTAAATCCTTACTGAAAGAAAAAAAAGTGATTGAAAAATTTCCAACTAACCTAATCCCAGACAAGTTCCAAAATAGAAACACAAGAAATATGAAAAGTCAAAGCAACATGACTGCTTAAAATTATTAATTCCATAGTAATTGACTGCAGTGAGAGTGAATTAGATGAAAATTCCAGCAAAGTACTCAAAAAAATAATTATAAGAATGTTGAATACAATCCAAGAGGATATGAATATAAACTTCTTGACCTACTCAAAGTGAACACAAACAGCTGGATGAAATAAGGAACTCAATTCAGAGCATGAAAGAGGAATTAAGTAGAGGTAGAAATACTGAAAAAAGTTGAAATTTAGAAATTAAAATCTCATTAAATGAAATAAAAAATTTAGTGAGAAGCCTTACCAGTAATGAATCAAATGGAAAATAATGTCCAAGCTCAATGAATTAGAATACTCAGACAATGACAAAAATGAAATAAATAGGAAAGCGTGAGCACCAGGTGAGATCTATGGGACACTATAAACGATCTTATACTTATGGGTATAAGACAAGAACAACCAGCAGAAGGAAGCAATGATGTATTCAGGAAATTATAGCAGAAAAATTTCCAAATTTTTTTCTTCCGAAAAAGGTTGCTATCAGATAAAGGAGGCATTTAGAAAATAGGATCAAAAAAAGAATCTGCCACATCATACTATGCTTAAAACACTAAGTATACAGAAAGAATATTGAGAGCTGTCAGAGAGAAACACCAGGCACATATAAGAAAAGGTAGATCCATCAGGATAACAGTGGATACCCCTGTTAGCTTTAAACGTCCACTTGACACAACCTAGAATTCACCTGAGAATCTCTCTCAGGTGAGGCATTCCTTAGATCCCATTGTTCTGTGGGCATGTCTTAGGGGATTTTCTTGACTTGTTAATTGACTTAGGATGACCTA
Organism: Ondatra zibethicus; assembly: GCA_004026605.1. Lineage (NCBI taxonomy): Eukaryota > Metazoa > Chordata > Mammalia > Rodentia > Cricetidae > Ondatra > Ondatra zibethicus. The sequence continues at coordinate 51,244 of PVIU01000967.1, forward strand.
GCCCACAGTGGATGGTGTCATTCCCTAGGAGGGTGGCCTGGGCTATACAAGGAAACTAATTATGCATGAGCATGAGAATAAGCAAGCAAACGAGTCAGAAAGCAACATTTCCCCCATGATTTCCATGTACTTCCTTTGCTGTGAGTGAGTGTCCTGGTTAGAGGGAATGCTGCATGGAATAGCAAGCAAGCTGCCTTGAAGTTCCTGTTGCGTTTGTGCCTGACTTCCCTCAGTGACCGGGAAGTGTAAGCCAGATAACTCTTTTCCTCCTGGAAGTTGTTTTTTGTCAGTGTTTTAGTGCAGCAACAGAACGAAAACTAGCACAGAGGCTCTAAAAGCCATGAGCATAAGGAACAAGATAGTTCAATCTCTGAAAGACATTAGCTGCCAACCAGATGCCAACCCCTAGCAGCGTGTCCTTAATAATTGAAGAAGAAAGAAAAGGTTTCTATGATAAAGGCATTTATGGCTACTTAGTAAGCACTAGGGAAGATTCTTGCAGGGATTATACACACTGAATAGAGAGATAAACATTTATGAACCCACAGGAGAGACTATACTCACTAGGATTAGCAAATGATTAGGAAAGTACCAGATATTATAAAAACATATAATGCATAGTTTTCATTACTGAGTGTTCATAGTGTCAGTTCTCTAAGTAGAAGAAAATTAATGTTCCATAGGTTGGATTAAAACATCAGACCCAAGCAAGACTTGGTAGTGCACACTTTTAATCCCAGCCCTCAGGAGGCAGAGGCAAGTGGATCTCTATAAGTTCCAGGACAGCCAGTGCTATACCTTGTTTCAAGTAACAACAAAACAACACCAAGGAAACCCAGACCCATCTATGTCTTGCATACCAGAAGCTCATGTAACTATCAAAGGTAAACACAGCCTTAGGGTAAAAGCGTAGAAAAGATATTCCAGGTAAATAGAACTAGGAAGCAAGTGGGTGGAGGAAATAGTAGTGGACAGAGACTTCAAACTAAAATTATGATAAAGACAGTCATACCGTTTAAGGGGACAATCGCTCAAGAGGATACTTCAATTCTAAATGTACAGGCACTGAATATGGACATGCCCTATTTCATAAGACAGTGGATATAAAGGCACAGGCTGACCTCAGTGCCATGGTAGCTGGTACACTGGGTATCCTGCTCTCATCAGTAGACGGTCATGCAAACAAACGTATCAGTAAAGAAATAGAGTTAAATGATATTATAAATCAAATGGACTTAACAAATATCAACAGAATATTGTTTTTTTGTTTGTTTAGTTTTGTTTTTTGAGACAAGGTTTTGCTGTAGCTTTGGAGCCTGTCAGGAACTAGCTCTTGTAGAATAGGCTGGCCTAGAACTCACAGAGATTTGCCCGCCTCTTCCTCCCCAGTGCTGGGATTAAAGGTGTGTGCCCCCCCTGCCCGACATCAACAGAATATTGTTTCCAAACATTGTAAAATATACTTTTTTTTTCTCAGAAGCCCATGGAAATTTAGAACACAAAGCAAGTCAAAGAGTACCAGGAAATTGAAGTACTTTCTTATATTCTAAAATAATCACATTTTAATAAACTAGAAATCGGCAAGAGAAATTCCTGAACACACACACAAAATCATGGAACAGCACAGCATTGAATGGATCATTAAAAAAAAATGAGAAGGTGGGAAGGAGTGAGGTGTGGAGTGGGAGAAGGGAGGGGAGGGGGAACTGGAGTTGGTATGTAAAATGAAAAAAACATTTTTTAAATAAAAAAAATCCTTTAAAAATGAGAGAATTTTTAAAAGAAAAATCTTAGAATTGAATGGAAACAGAACTATAAGATACAAGGAACTAGGGATTATAGTGAAAGCATTTCTTTGGGTATGTGTGGTTGTGGGGTGAGTGTGCAGGTATGTACAGATGCACTTGCTCATGAGTGTGCAACTGGGAGCCAGATTGAATGGAGAGATAGTAAAGATTATAGTAGAAATTTTGAAATAGAAGCAAAAAGAACAATACAAATAGTGAAACAGTTGGATATTCAGTATATGAACTTTGAAAGATAAATACTATGTTTTCTTTCACTTGTGGATCTAGACTTTATATAGAAACACACAAGCATTTGCTATGTATTTATTACATATGTTTATGCTATGTATATGTACACACATGAATGAGTGAATGACATGAAAGCAGAAGAGACAGTGGGGGAGGAAGAGGAGGAGCACCTGTGGGAAAGGAGGAGGGGCTTAAGTGGAAGTAGTATAGAGGATGAATATATAGAGGATTAGTATGGTTCAAAATGAAGTTCAAAGTGCATGCTATAACTTGAAGAAGTTGTCTTTATGAAGCTGAAAATGTTATGCAATAAATATATAATATCTGTATAATAAGTGAAATACTATTTGAAATAAGTATTCTGAATTATCACTTGGGAGGCAGAGGCAGGTGGATCTCTATGAGTTTGAAGCCAGCCAGGTCTACAGAGAGAGTTTTAGGACAGTCAGGGCTACACAGAGAGACGCCATCTTGAAAAACAAATATATATATAAATCTTCCCTGTGGGTTTTCATATGTAGTATTTATTACTTTTTCTTGTGTTTACAGTTTTTAGTTTTTCATAAATGAATATTGAATATACCAAATGCTTTTCCTGGAAGATCTGAGATGATTAGGTGGTCATTTTAACTTTCAGATTTAGTTTCTTGACAAACAGCATATACAGAGCAGTACATGAATGGTCAGCATGCGATGATTATAGCTCAGTGGTTGTAATAGCCCTGGGTCAAGACACAGAGCAGAGTCCGCATCCCAGCATTGCCTCCAGCCTCCATAGTAACTCCTCAAAGGCAGCTGATGTGCTGATTGCTAACACTGGATTGATTCTATTTTTGAATTTCCTATGCAGTTGAATAGTATCTTCTCTTTACTTCTCACTCACATTGTATTTATGAAATTTTACTCACATTTTCTGAATAACTTTCCTTGGTTTATATAGTTATTGAATAGATTGGATGATTTCTAAAGACTGTATATAGGTCGTATGTGATTTTAAAAGACTATTAAAAAATCATGTTGCTACAAGCTCTTGTATGTTTGTGTTGGTCCACACGTGCATACATTACTTTTGGGCATATGCTGTGAATCTCTAGTCAGATCATAAACAGAGTCTGTCCAGTTTTGGTAGATAGGACTGTAGATATAGGTGGTAATATGCGTGCCTAGCTTGGCCAAGAACCTGGCTTCAAACCCTAGCATCAGAAACAGACTGGTAGATTCTGGAAGATGATTTTTTCAGGATGATTTTAGGACTTTGTTGGGTACTCCATAGTCCCACCACCACTTGACATTGTCAGTCTTATACAGGTTTTCTCATCCTAAAGGTACCTATCCAGTCATATGTCATGCCATTCTAAGTTTAAATTACTTTTCCAACCAATACATGATTTTGAGTTTTTTCCTTAGTCTGCAGCTTACATTTTATCCCATTAAAGACATTTTTAAATGTAGCACTTTTTTGAATATTGCTTATTTTTAAATTACTTTTTAAATAATACTAATCAAAATTCTCACTTCCTCCCCTCCTCCCACTTCCTTCCCACTCCCCCCACACCCTCCCCCCATCCCCCTCCAGTCCTAAGAGAGGGTAAGGTACCCTCCCGGGTGGAAAGTCCAGGGCCCTCACCCTACATCCAGGCTTAGGAAAGTATGCATTCAAAGAGAATAGGATCCCAGAAAGCCAGTACATGCAGTAGAGACAAATCCCAGTGCCATTTATCATTGACCCCTCAGTCTGCCCCAATTGTCAACCACATTCAGAGAGTCCAGTTTGATCCCATGCTCATTCATTCCCAGTCCAGCTGGAGTTGGTGAGCTCCCATTAGTTCAGGCACACTGTCTCAGTGGGTGAACCATCCCCTCATGGTCCTGACTTCCTTGCTCATCTTCTCCCTCCTTCTGCTCTTCAACTGGACCTTGGGAGCTCAGTCCAGTGCTCTGATGTGGGTCTCTGTCTCTGTCTCCATCTGTCGCTGGACAAAGGTTCTATGGTGATATTCAAGATAGTCGTCAGTCTGACTATGGGGCAAGGCCAGTTCAGGCAGCCTCTCCTTCACTGCCCAGGGTCCTAGCTGGGGTCATCCCTGTGGACTCCTGGGAAACCCTCCAGAGCCAAGCCTCTTGCCAACTCCAAAATGGCTCCCTCAATTAAGATATCTCCTTCCCTGCTCCCATATCCACCCTTCCTCCATCTTAACCATCACACACCCCCAAGGTCTCCCCAAACCTCCCCTTCTCCCCTCTCTCTCCCCCTCTCCCCTTCCCTCTACCTCCCTGCCCCCATGCTCCCAATTTTTGCCTGGCAATCTTATCTGCTTCCAATTTCCAGGAGGATCTATATATGTTTTTCTTTGGGTTCACCTTATTACTTAGCTTCTCTAGGATCATGAACTATAGGCTCAGTGTCCTTTGTTTATGGCTAGAATCCACTAATGAGTGAGTACATACCATATTCATCTTTTTGGGCCTGGCTTATCTCACTCAGGATAGTGTTTCTATTTCCATCCATTTGCATGTAAAATTCAAGATGTCATTGTTTTTTACTGCTGAGTAGTAAGTACTCTAATGTGTAGATGTGCCACACTTTCTTTATTCATTCTTCAGTTGAGGGGCATCTAGATTGTTTCCAGGTTCTGGCTATTACAAATAATGCTGATGTGGAGTAAGGGGAGCACTCATCCATTGCTGGTGGGAATGCAAACTTGTGCAACCACTTTGGAAATCAGTGTGGCGGTTTCTCAGAAAATTGGGAGTCAACCTACCTCAGGATCCAGCAATACCACTCTTGGGAATATACCCAAAAGATGCCCAATCTTACTACAAAAGCATTTGTTCAACTATGTTAAATGTAGCTCTTAATGAAATCCTAAATATTATTTTTCCTTTATGATTTGAGAAGTATGCTCTATACCCTATTTGGGACATCTTTTACTTTCCCATGTCTATGAACATACTCAATTGTGATACATTTTAGAAGTAATTTTGATAGTGATATACTGGAGTCATCTTTACTTTTATACAAATATTATTAAAAATGCACAGATTTGCAGGGCAGTGTTTAGCTAGTGTGTGTTCTACATTGTTAGAGCATGAAGCATGCTCGCGTGATTTTAGTTTGAAAACAGAGGTGGGCTGTTTACTCCAGGATATCAACAATTACCACACCATTCCTACTCTTCTGCATACATCAGATATTACATAATAAGAAGGGGAAAGAGATGTGTAACTTCAACAGCAGCTGGCTTGGGTCCTAAGACAAAATGAGGATGTAGAATGTTAGTAGCAAAATTGGATTAGAGTGGATGAAGTTGAGAATTTCTTCAGAGTGTAAGCTATCAAGTACAATATTTGAGTTGCAGGGCTAAAGTTTATAAACTTAAAACCATCATCCTTGCATGTGAGGAGATGGATATGGTCCTACAGGAAACAAGTTCATAAATGAAGCTTTGGTATGTTGTGAGACTAGAGGTATAGACAATTGTAAGTCACTGAGTGTGGGCTGGGAACTGAACCCTGGTCTTCAGGAAGAGCCAGTGCTCTTAATCACTTAGCCGTCTATCCAAACATTCTTACAAAGAAAACTGAAGTTAGACTTAGTGATGTGTGACTGTAATCTCTAAGAACCAGAGAGAGAAGGATTGTCATCAATTTGATGACACACTCAGGTATATGGCCAGACAAAATAGCAAAACTGAAATACCAGGTAATCTCAAAATCCAAAAAAAAAAAAAAGGGAAAAAAAAAACAATTCTAGAGTTGAGGCACAGTACTGCTCTCGTTTGAGACCAGCCTGGTCTACAAAGCAAGTTCCAGGACAGCCAGGACTGTTGCACAAAGAAACCATGTCTTGAAAAACAACAACAACAATAACAAAAACAAAACAAAAATGCCAGAAAAGAGAGCTTAAGAGATGGCTCAGTGGATAAAGTGTCCTCCACAAAAGTGTGAGGACTTGATTTCAGATCCCAGATGCATCTGTAATCCCAGCACTCTGTGGGGGATGGGAGGTGGAGACAAGAATACCTAGAAGCTCATTGGCTAGCTGGCCTGGTGTGGGCAGTGATGATCAGTAAGAGACACTGTCTCAAATGAGATGGAAAGGCTAGAAACAGCAACCAAAGGTGGATCTCTCATTTCCATACTGTGCCATGGTGTGTGCGCGCGCGCACACACACACACACACACACACACACACACACACGAGAAAAGGAAAAAGAAAAAAATGAGCGCAGTGAGGAGGAGGAAGAAGGCAGACACTTGTATCCAGGTACCACAGCAGAGGAGGGTTGAAGTCTAGCTTGTAATACACTAAGAGTCCATCTGTTAATGAAATAAAAGTTCATTGCCAGTATAAGTAGGAGACAGGGATGGGGGAGTGAAGGAAGAAAATGAAAGAGGAAGGGAGGAACAGAAAAGCACTTACAGAATCTTTCTTTGTGAGTTTACTTTCTGGAAATGTTTTGCTTTTATGTAATAAAATTGTAAGACTTTTAAGAGTCAAAATATCACAGTGACTCTATGCCGTCTTATAATTCTTTGTAAATTTCACGGAAAAATTATTTAATGTGATTCAAAGTGTTGGGTTTTATCAGTCTCTAAGTAATTTAGTAGTGCACATTATGCCAGAAGTTATTTTTTTTCTTCTGCATGTGTATGTAGTATAAACACTGTGTTTAAATGTCATGCCTTTTTATAAGACAGCTAATGATATAAGATGTACCTTATTAGGGTTTTCAGCATGAAATCATTAATAAGTACCTGTGTTGAATACAGTTTATAAAATCTCAGAGCAGTTTCTAATACAGAAAATTGTTTTCAAGTTGAATCAACTTTAAGAGTTTCTGGGAAGATTTAACAGCTTAAAATTTAAAAAATAATTATGAATTTCATCTATGGAAGTTGAATATCTTGTCCCTAGCATTGAATTCGTGAATGCCGCAAGCATCCAAAAATGTTTATTTTACAGCTCAGCCTAGATTTAGTAACATGTTGGCTCAGTTTGCTGATGTTTTATTGGTTCATGCTGTGTAGACTATTCCTCTGCCACCCCTCCTTGCCATGTGAGTGCTAGTGCATCTGCCACTAAAGGGTTCTAAATGCGTGCAAGCATCCTTTCATTAACAAAAGGTTTCATTTTGCTGTAAAGTTGTTCTCACTCATGAAAGAATAATGAAAGCAGATGAATGGATAATGTAAGAGCTTAAAACTTAAAACTTGAAGGTTCTTAATCCTGGACAAGTTCTCTTTTTTCTTTTTTAAAACTGTTTTACTTTGTATGAGGATTCAATGAAAAATCGTAATTCTTTTTATGTAGTGCCTCAAGGCAAACAGGATGACAGGGAGATTGGGTCTTTGTAATTACCTTGTCTGCTCAAAGAAAACTGTCAGAATGTCAGAGGTAGGGTTGCCCCATTCAGCCATTGGAGTTTGATGTCTATCATAGGGTGTAGAGTAAATGGTGATTCTTAAATCACCTGGGATGGAAGGGTGGAGAGACAGACATGAATTTAAATAGTGGTTCTGGTATTAGTGTTAGGTTTAGAATATACAGTGTACTAATAGTTATCTTGGTCGGTTTTTAAAGAATATGTTTTCTCAAAGAGTTGACTGAAAGAAAGTAGTCAGGAGGTCTCTTTGGATTCCCTTGGACGGTGTGTCTGTTAGTGAGGCAATTCTGAGTCTGTTTTAATGTGTTCTCTGGATGTAAACAACAGTGGCCATGTCTTTTTGTTTTGCAGAGTTGGAGGGCTATCCAGTGTATTGATGCCTTATTGATAATGGCAGAACACCCGCCATTGCTAGACACAGCTCAGATTTTAAGTAGTGACATCTCTCTTCTGTCTGCCCCTATTGTAAGTGCAGATGGAACACAACAGGTAAGGAAATGGAAATGTATGTTACCTCATGTCTTATAATTATTGTTGTCTTATATCTTTGCCATAGAATAACCAGTAGTAATACACTTGCGTGCTAGATTTTTCTGTCCTGTGCAAACAGGACAAGAGAGGTGTTTGTCTTGATTTTTGTTGTCACATGTGCTCACACACTTCTTTTTTTAAAATTAATTTATTTTTTAAAAAACTTTCTTTTCTCATTTTGTATACCATCCCCAGTTCCTCCTCCCTTCCTCCTCGCACTCCCTCAACCTTCTCCCTCTATACCACCTCCCTCCCCCATCTACTCCTCAGAGAGGGTAAGCCTTCCCATGGGGAGTCATCAAAGTCTAGCACATTGTTTTGGGGAAGGTCCAAGGCCCTGCCCACTGTATCCAGACTGAGCAAGCTATCCCTCCAAAGAGAATGGGTTTCAAAAAGCCAACACAAGCAGCAGGTTAAATCCTGGCCTCACTGCTAGTGGCCCCACAGTCTGCCTCACAATCTGCCCCAGCCATACAACTGTCACCCACATTCAGAGTACCTAGTTTGGTCCTAGGCTGGTTTCCTTGCTGTCAGACCAGAGTTGGTGGGTTCCTATTAGCTCAGATAAACTGTTTCATTGGGTGTCCCTATCATGGTCTTGACCCCTTTGCTCACATTCTCATTCATCTCACTCTTCAGCTGGACTTTGGGAGCTCAGCCCAGTGCTCCGCACTCACACACTTTCTTAGTGTCACCTTCTTCTGCTAATCTGGTTTTCAGATTCAGATAGAAGCCTCTTAAAGGGTCCCCCTCCCCGAGTAATCACAGTTGTGGCAGGTACTCATGTACTTTTATGAGTCTCTGACAGATTGCTGTTAACATTGGTTGCCTGAGGCCAGCCACTGAATTTAGTCTCACTGTCATCAGCTGATCATAGTACGCTGCTGCCCTGGCTGCTCTCGCTGTGTATTCTGCTGAGGGGAAGACACAGTACCAGGCTGACACATCACCACAGAGGCCTACACCTTGTTTCACTTCTTGGTAAACATTCCTTAAAATCTGAGAGCATTGGGGCTATGAAGTAGTAGTAAGTGTAAGTGGCTGTTGAGAATAGTACACGCTGAAGCAGAAATATGGGGGCATGGTCCACACAGACAAAACACTTATATGCATAAAATTAACAGATACCCTTAAAAAACTGTGTAACAGGGAAACTTCGCAGTGGATGTTCTTTTTTGTTTTATTTTGTTTTGTTGTTGTTTTTTGAGACAGGATTTCTCTGTATAACAGTTCTGGTTGTCCTAGACCTCACTTTGTAGACTAGACTGGCCTTGAACTCACAGAGATCCACTTGCCTCTGCCTCCCAAGTGCTGGGATTAAAGGTGTGCACCTCCACTGCCTGGTGACAGTGGATGTTCTTAATATTGGTTCAAAAACTGACTAATAAGCCAAGTCAGAGCTCACCTGCGAGCTGTGACATCATCCGGAGCCTGGGAAAGCAGCAAGCTGTACTCCGCTGTGGACAGGAAAGCACACGTGGCGGGATGGTGTGGGAAGTCCACAGCCACAGGTAGTCTGTGTTGTCCAGACTTTCTCAGTGGCATGCTTTCCCTTGTATCTCCTGGGATCAAATTAACTTCCTTATGTCTGTTAAGATTACCTGCTCCCTCAAGAATACTTTGTCTGTATTCACTTCTTGTGTAGACAGACTGCTGTGTCGCATTAGCCGTAGTGGGTTTGGCTTGTGAATTGTAGCAGGACTCTTCTGACATCTAGTGCTGCTTTTAGAGAAGCAGCGGTAGGCATCCCCTCCTCTGACTGGCACAGCTGAGTCTGTTGGACTTGGTCTTTTTACTAGTAGGTTTTTGTTTGTTTGTTTGTTTTCTTTTTGAGACAGGGTCTCACTGTGTAGCTGTGAGTGGCCTGGAACTTGCTGTGTAGACCAGTGTGTCTTCAGATGCACAGAGCTCTTCTAGCCTCTGCCTCCTGAGTGCTGGAATTGAAGGTGTGCACTACCACACCCAGTTAGTAATAGATTTTTATTTGGTTTTTAATAATAATTTTATTCATTTGAAATTGTAATATAGTTAACATCATTTCACCCTTCCTTTTCCTCCCCCCAACCCTCCCATGTAACACACATACACATACACACATGCACACATATGCACACATGCACGCGCGCACACACACACACACACAAGCACACACACTGTCCAATCTGTATCGTGTTACCTGAATAAGTGTGATCTCAGAGCTGACCACTTGATGTTAGATAACCAGTTAGGGGAACTCTCCCTTGGGAAGACGGTTCTCCCTCTCAAAGCATCCCCAGTTGTTGTCCATAATTCTTTAGTTAGGGTGAGGGCCCTCAAGTTTTCCCTTCCATGTCCATTGGTGTCGTCATTGTTCAGGTCTTTTTTAGACAGCCATGTTGATGAGACTTGTTGCGTGTAGCATTTCTGGCATTTCTAGGAGACACAACTTCACAATAATCTTCCTATTCCCATGGCTCTTAAAATCCTGCTCCCTCTTTTGTATTGATCCCTGAACCTGAGGTTCAGGAACTATGTTGTAGCTATATCATTTGGGTCTGAACACCACCCAGTCCTTGTTTTCTGCACTTTGATCTGTTGTGGTTTTCTGTAAGTCTCCATTTGTTGCAAAAAGACCTTTTTTTGGTGAGGGGTTTAATGCAGTTTTAGACCTGTAAGAAAAACTGAGTGACTGTATAGAGAGTTCTAATACATCACCTCCTCAGTTATTCCCACTGTTAACACAAGTGTTAAATATTAACATATAAATTACAACCCAAATGACATCACTAGATAATACATGCAGTTCCTTAGCTACCAAAACATCATTATTTGTCAGTGTTAGGGTTCATGCTCCACGCTCTATAGTTCTGTGGGTTTTGACATGTACATACAACATAACTTAAATTATCGTATACAGAGTAGCTTCTCAACTACAGGAAGTCCCATGTTTCCCCTGTTCATCTCTCCTTCACTGACCCTGAGCTTTGGCAGCCACTGATTTTCTTGCTGTGTAATGTACTTTTATCTTTCCTGGAATGCCATGTAATTGAATTGGTAATATAACCTTTACAGATTGGTTACTCTGACTTTACAAAATGATCTGGACAGTTTCTTCTCATGGTTTAATTGCCCCATTTCTGTTTTATGATTATGTAATAACCATTGTGTGGTTGCTTTAGGACAGATCATTTATCTAGTCTTCTTTTGAAACCTACCTCATTTACTTTGAGTTTTGGACTCTTAGGTGTGTATTTACCATTCTGGTGCAGAGCTGACTGTGCATGGTGAGAGATGACTGTTGGATCACCTTATAGTGCAATGTTAGTTTGTAGGAAGCTGCCACACTGTCTTCACAGTGTGTGGTTTTTGGTTTGATCTGAGATATTCTCCGTGGTGGAGGAAGTAGAGCACAGAGGACTGACTCATGCTGTTGGAGATTGATTTGCTCAGGAATGTGAACTTCTCAAGTGGGGTGCTCAGCTCTGCATCCTGCCATCATCAGAGATGGTCAGATAGTTTGGTCCCTCATGGAGCGCAACAGTTTTCTAATTTAAATTTATCTTCTTTGGCTTCTATGCATTCTTCTTCTGAATCGATTGAATGTTCTTAAGATGTTGGTGAAAATTATCTCAGCTGGGCAGGCAAGTAGTTTGGTGATAAAGCATATGCTTAGCCTGTAGTAGGTCCTGGATTTAACCTCCAGCACTACCACTAGAAGCAGAACTACTCACCACGTCCTATGGAGGGGCTTAATCATAATTTTCTCCATTTAGTTAGTCTCTTTTATTGCTTCATAAGTGTCCCATCTGATGTGCATCCACAGGCTTTTGCTTTATTTTGAAGGCTAAGAGAACAGAGAGAAGCTAACATTATCTGAAGCTTTTTATTATTTATATTTCCCAAAGAAGGCTGACAGGTGTGAGATAGCAGCATGGGCTCCAAGGAAGCTTTGCTGAAGAGGTCTATGAAAGACAAAATGTTGTAATAATGCCAGTGGGCTTTGAGCAATAGGTGTATTTTTTAGTTGCTTGGTTACCCCTCCCCCCGCACCCCATGATTTAGAAAAGGGAAAATACTTGCTTGGTGTATATGTATTGGATAAGGTGGTTGAGGCTGTAAAGGTGGGACTGATTGGTTTGGTATAATTAGAGGTGTTCCTGGCCACGCCCTTTAGTATCCCTGAAAATTGGCTCTTTGAGAAGCTGTGGGCTGTTGCGTGTGGAAGAAATGTTTAAGGGGCATAAAGCAAGGAAAATAGTGAACACAAAGGGAACCTGAGTTAAGGTCAAATTAGTGATAATTTGTGAAATATTAAGTAGGTAGAGTTAATTAATAAGTCAGGACAAACTGAGGATAAACTCTCCCAGGCATTTCTTTTGGATGTGTCTGGGGATGGCAAGAACACCCACTGAGAAAGGCAAGCCTCAGCAGTCGGGAGAAGCAAGATAAGCTATAAATATCTTTTTAAACAGTAAGTCAAAAGTTTTATTGTTCATGCTGTATGTCCATCACAGGTTAACTGTGGCTCTGCCCGCATTATCTTCTCTTGAGACCCATGCTTGTAGGTTGTTGCTGGTAACATTCAAATCCATGCTGACCTCCATTCACGTTTCACTGACACTAGTGGACTGGGATAATCTTGCTTTAGGGCAAAAAGAGTCCTGAACCCTAGAGAGAACAGAGGTAACAACAGGTTTAGGATTTAAGGGTAGAGGGTATAAGAAAAATGATTTTTAGGTCTTTGGGGATGTGTCAGCAGAGGCAGTAAAAATGAAAACAGCCACCATCCAAGCCCTTGCTTTGTGCCAAGCTGAGCCAAGCCTGGTCTGTACATTGTGTCCTTCATTCTTATCACAGCCTTAGATGGATGGAACATTTCCATCTTTCTAGAAACTATGAATTAAAGTGGTATTTAGTTGTCCGTTACTAGATCAAGTCACGTAGCTTCTAAAAGGAGAGATAGGATCAAGCTGACTCTGTGAGGTTCCTAGTCGCACACCATGCTTCTAATTGCTATAAAAATAGCTTACCAGGCTAGATTCATGGAAGATTGCACTGGAATCAGAGATCTGAAATTACCAACATATTAGAGTAAAGTCGTAGGAATATGTGAGATCATTTGTAATGAAGGAGCTTATTTTGGGGTGCATGTAGGGGAAATGTTGGTAATTAGGGATACAGCTCCCAAATAAGCAGGTCTGTGGCTGTTTCAATGCATTGGAGTTGTGTGAAACTGCCTGTGGCATCATGTTCCTTAGCTTTTTCTTTTTTGTGGACTTTGGTGGGCTTCTTGCTTTTTCAGCTGTTAGCACGATGGGGAACTGCAGTGTTAACCATCTGCCACTGTTTTAGGCAAACATGTGGTAACAGAGCGCTGGTCTTTCCAGGGAACTCCTAGCTGAGCCCGATAATGGCAATCCTTTGGGGATGAAATGTCTATGGAGGCTGCCATTCTGTCCCTCCAGAGGCCACTGTGGCTTTAAGACTTAGTTCTCAAGGCTGAGAGTAGGGAGCAGAGGAGAGTACAGCTTCAGTGCTTCAGAACCCACTGCTCCACCAGGATCCAGCTGTTTCCTTGAGCAGAGGAAATCAAAAGCAGCAGTGAAGACAAGCAGGGATGTGTTCTTCTCCCTCAACGCCACCTAAAGAAATCTAAGTGCTGCATTTTCGAGATGAGCGTGTACTGTTGTTATTTTATCTCCGTGGATGCTATGTATATTTATAGAGAAATAAGATTTACTAGTAACTGAAATTCAGATATGGGAACTTTAGAAAGTGATCATACTTAATTTCGAAAAGCTATAAATTAAGTTTTTGCCCTTTAAAAACAGATACTAATATGCCAAGCTATACCTTTATTGAACCTTAGGGGGTCAGGTTACTGAGACATTCAAATAAGAGCTCACTGTTTGTGCTGTAGAACCCCAATGCAGACCCTGGGTCATAGATTTCACAGCAGCTGAACTTGTCTTCTCCTTGCTTTGTAGCTTAAAATAGATCTTTGTTAAAACCCTGCTTAGAAGCTCTGGGAAAATTAGAATTTAAGTGGTAAACCAGGACCCCTACTTCCCACTGTTTTTTTTTTTCCTCTTGGTACCTACACCACACTACCTACAATAGTGCTTCATGAAGAAATAAAATAACTTTAAAAACAAAAACAAAAATTTTAAAAGCATGTACCAAAGTTACTACTATTAGGTAACATATGAGAATGCTAAATAAAGATAAATTTCTAAATAATGATGCCCCCCCAACCCCACAAAATTTTAAATCAGCATATTGAATTGATGTATGCTGTGAATATATTTTATTACCATTTGTTAATAAAGAAGCTGCTTGGGTCTATGGCAGGGCAGAATAAAGCCAGGTAGGAAATCCAAACAGATATAGAGAGAGAGTAAGCAGAGTCAAGGAGACACCATGTAACTGCCAAAGGAGAAAGATGCCAGGAACCTTTCTGGTAGGCCACAGCCTCTTGGTGATACACAGATTAATAGAAATGGGTTAATTTAAGATATAAGAGTTAGTTAATAAGAAGCCTGAGCTAATAGGCCAGACAGTGTTGTAATTAATATAGTTTCTGTGTGATTATTTGGGTCTGGGAGTCTGGGAAATGAATGAGCAGTCTCCATTTACATTGGATTGAATGCCAAAACTGCTTTAATACCTGGTAATATTAGAGTATACTAGAAAAATAATTTTCTTATCCCAAGATTTTAATGTGTATCTTTTATGCCTCCTTCTTGGGGGGGGGATTCATGAATAACACCCCATTCTCTAGCCAGTAATCATCAGTCCCAGGGCTTCATATATATCTTTAAACATGTTGCGGACTCTTAATCATTTTTCACCAATGTAACTCAGAAATTCAGTTTAAAGCTAAAGTGGCTAGTAACCTTGATGGACACACTAATGAATGCCTTTGGTACCCAGAACACAGTTTATGTTGAGTGAGAGTAGAGCCACAGATTGCTTGTATACAAAGAGCCTCTTCTCCAGGAGTGAGTCATAGATGAATTAAAGGTTTGAGGAAAGAAGGGAGGAGGTTGGAATTATGCTTTAAAGGAAGAAAATGCAAATTAAAACCTCAATGAGGCCCTGGGTGTGGTTTCCATTGCCACAAAACAAAACAAAACTTAACAAGAAAGTAAATATTAACTAGCCTTTCGTTGAAAGGCTTGTGGATCAGTAAGATCTTTTATACACGACTGGCTCTTTGTTTTGATGGGGTTACCTGAAGCTATAAGCCAATACTGATGTCACCCTTACTAAATATTAGAGGTTGGGCTTGAACTCCTGATGGATCCTCCTGTCTTCACTTCCCAAGTGCTGGGAAAGCTGTGTACTACTGTGCTGAGGAAATCTTGTACATGCACATGCACGAAACTGAATTTTTGCCTGAATAATTGGAAGTGGTATTACTGATTCATAGTAGGGAAATAGGGATAGGGTTTAGAGGATTCATGCTTGAATAATACTTACCAGTATTCTATTGCATGAATTTATACTAAGGGCATGTTGTATGGATGTAGCGTTCACATAAAAAGACTACCTAAGCTACTAAAACAGCAGCAAGAACAACAAAAAAGAAAGAAATATACAAGGATGTAGCTGAAGCAGAGGCAGGCAGATCTTTGTAAGTTCGAGGCCAACCTTCTCTGCAAGAGTGAGTTCCAGTACAGCTAGAAGTGTTAAACAGAGAAACCCTGTGTCGAGAAAATAAAAAAAAAAGAATATTCAAGATGAAAAGATACACTCCAAATTCATACACACACACTTGCACATGCACACACAATGTCTAAACTTACATTTATCAAAAGAGCATCTGCATATCATTGGTCAATATTAAAATTCTGGTTGATGCTTACAAGTAATGAATATAATACTTGCTACTTTTCTATTTATTTGAAATATTTTACAACAAAAATAAAAGATATGAGATTATATATTTTGGGATAGTTGGTAAAGGTTTTAAATGTTATATTTCGACTTTTAGATTTGAGCTAAAAATCAATAGACAATCAATAAGGTTTCAAAATTAGATGGGTGAAACAAGGAAAATCCTTGAAGAAAATTATTTTGACTTAGGAGCAGGCATAAAGAAAAACACAGGAAGATGCCAGTGACTGTGACAAGTGCCATCAACTCTAGAAAGTTGCTGGGTCATGCGTGAGCCACGAGCCTCAGGCTCCTTGTGGGGTCTTTGTCCCCATGTGTGGTTAGAGTTAGGTTTGTACCAACCACATGAATAATGCCAACAAGGTTTGTAAAAGAGTAGCATCTGCTAAGACAGGTGCTAATGCACATTAGCCTCCTAACACTTAGGAGGCTGAGGCAGGAGAATTGTTTGAGGCCAGATTGCTGCATAGCAATACCCTTTCGCAGAAAAAAAAAATAAACAAAATAATATTCTAGATTAGCACTTGCTGTATAACTTCTGCAAATTCCGAACTTAGGGAGAATTTAACAAAGAATCCAGCTAAAATATTTCCCTGGGATGCAAACCAGTGATGTGAGATGGTCCAACCAATTATAGCAACACAAGGTGCAAGTAGATGGGCCTTAATGTTGGTCTCTCAAGTGTATGCTGCAGTAATCACAAAGGATTCTGCTACTTTTGCTGTATTTTCAATAGGAGAGACTGTGAAAGTTTATAAGAACAAGGCATGGCATGCCAGTACTATCACAAGATGGTTCTTCCCACATAGTCAGTTAGTTACAGGGACACTGGATGGTGTAGGTACTAGGCCCCAGTGTACAGTGTTTAGCTACATTGTATGTTTTCCTTGAACACTGATTTGTTGATATGAGTTCACAGTACTTCTTCAGTAACAAACAAATATAGAACCATCAGATTTTTATTTTCAGTTTATTGGATTGGTTAAAAATCTTAGCATTCTTTACAGACTGTATGTGAAAATATATATGTAATTTAAATATTGAGATTAAAAATATGGAGCATATGTTAGACAAACTATAACCAAAACAGAAGTGGCATTCTGTTTAACTAAACTATATATAGGCTTTAAAGAAAAGTTGCTAGAGGTAGTATCCATTTTATAATAGTAAGGGCTAATCTTAGGGTTGTTGAGATAGGCCAGCGGTTAAGAGCATGTGCTGCTCTTGTAGAGGACTTGAGTTTGGTTCCTAGCACCCACATTGGACAGTTTACAGCTTTGCCTGTATCTTTTGCTCCAGGGCATTCAGCTCCCTCTGCTGACCTTCACTAGAAACTGCACTCACATGTATGTCCATACAGACATACACATATATACTCTTTTAAAAAGAGGCTTGTCAGCACGTAACAATAAAATTCCTCAACTGCCCAAAATGCTGACAGAGTTGAAAGAAAGTATAGCCAATGAATCAACATTGAAATTTCTGGCAAAGATAACCAAATTTCTAACAGGTCAGGTTCACAACACAGTAAATTATATATTATTGAAACCAAGAATATAAGGTCTTACAAAAAGAAAAAAGATAATTGGGTTATACAATTGCATGCCAATAAATTGTGTACTATATGAACTAGACCAATATCTAGAAGGATATAAAGGAACTAAAATGAATCAAAATAATAACAAAACAAAATCTCAGTCTAAATAGAGCAGTGCCAAATAAGAGAATTTGTATGTGAATGTGTGCATGCAGACATACATATAAATTAAAATTTCTACAAGGAGAATCTGAACCCCAGGTGACTTTTCTGGTGATTTCTACCATATGTTTAAGGCAGGATTAGCATCATACCTAAATACAGACAGACAGAGTCATAAAAGGCTAGTGCTCAGTATGAATATAGACACAGAACCTTAGCAAACCCAGTCTATCAACATCTAAGATGATTCCAGGACAATTAAGAGGTGTCTCCTTTTCTGGGGTACTAGATGGAGACACTTTAGTGGCTCAGAAGTATCTGAGTGAATGTGGCTTCCCTTTCTGATGAAAACAAAAGAGAACATTCGTTCAGTTGGAAAGCAGTGTATAGGAGCTTCTTCCACCTGAAAAGGATACATACTACAAAATTCATGTTAACTTTATGCTTAATGCTGAAAAACTGAATAGATTCCCCCTCAGATTAGGATCAAGACATAGATACATATGGTAACAAATGTTGGCAAACGTGCAGAAGTTGGACCCTTCATGAATTACTGGTAGGAATGTGATCTGGTAAGTCTACTTTATAAAATAATCTGATGTGTCCATGTTAAAAATTGTACAACATCATTTTTAACAGATAAGATAAAAGTACTTTAAATATCCGCCAACAGAAAAATGGCTAAACAAGATTTTTGTTTGTATCCATACAATATTATTCAGCCACAAACTAATAACAAAATACTTCAGTACCTGCTACCCACATGAATGGACCTAGAAAGCATTTTAAATGAAAGAAATCAGTCATGAAAACCTACACAAGTTCTGAGTTAAAAGAAAATGTTGTAGAATTTGCTTTCATAGTGGGAAAGTAGTTTGGTGGTAGCACACTTGTCTAGCGTGTGTGGATCCCCAGCTCTGTGAATAATTTACTGGCTATGATAATTGTTGGTTTTATAACTCTGTATTCTAAAATCTACTGAATTCTACATCTTATAGAACAGCTGTGTGGTATATGGATTATAACTTAGTAAAACCCTTTAAAGCCATCTGCCTTTTCTGTTGATATGATTAGATGTGATTGTTAGTGATAACTGTTCCCCTAAGTTTCATCTTTCTTTTACAAATGGGTTAAAGTTGTGGAACCATTTTTAAAATTTCATTTAAATTTAAAATTTTATACCATGGATAGACGATAATTTCCAGGTATATGCCAGGTACCTTTTATACAGACACTGTCTACTTCATTATATGTGTTTCTCCATACTGTGTAAGTGAATAGACTGGCATTCTCCAAAATCAGAAATGCAAAATAAGTAGGACTATAACTTTAAAAACAAAGTACATTTAGAAATAGCATACTCTTAAATTCTGTCAGCTGATATTGGATGGTCCAGAACCAAATGCTACTACAGTTCTTTGTTGATTTAGTTGCTATGGTAACCAGATACATCCATGTGCAATGGGAAGCTTCCTGTATATTGGCTACTTTGATAAAGAGGTTGGATGTGGAGATGGATGAGTGTAACTCCTAAGTGATTATATCTTTGCCGTTCTACCTCCGCATATACCACACTAGGCAGTTGTGAAGTTATGTGAAATGCTGTTAGGATGGAGTTGTACAGGCTTCCCTTATTAGCACAGTCAAGTCCACTTGTCAGTGAGAACTAACTACGTCTAGTAAGTTGGATCACACAATGTTGGAGCATCTCCCAGAAGCTGCTGACAGTGTGGTCGCAGCAGGTGAATGAAGTCTTTAAAGAAGATGCAGGCAGTAGTGAGTAAAGTGCTGTGGTGGCCGCAAGGGCTTGATGTGTCTGCGACGACAGCTTCAGTCCAGCTGAATGATGGTTTCTATCTGAATCTTATGGATAGATTGGGGGTATAGATGAGGGATCGTGAACTCTCTAAAAGTGTAGGCTCAGGAAATAGCTGTATTTTCCAGTTTTAAGTATAAGTTAGCATTACTGACCTTTTCTAAAAATATAAATAATTTTATTAAATATCTGCTTATCTTTACTTTGGAAGAATACTATGGATTTAAATGAAAAATGGTGAAAGCAACTTTTCTGATATATAATTAGGGTACTAATACTTTAAATATGTTAGTTATTTATCACTGAGGTTATTTTAGCTTATAGCTTGTATTGGGATTTTTACTGCTATGACCAGTCACCACGACTAAAAGCAAGTCAGAGAGGAAAGGGTTTGTTTTTGCTATATATCCTGAATCACAGTCCATTGAGAGAAGCCAAAACAGGAACTTAAACCAGGACCGTGGAGGCAGGAGTTGATGCAGAGGCCATGGATGAGTGCTGCTTACTGGCTTGCTTCTCATGGCTTGATCAGCCTGCTTTCTTAAAGAATTCAGAACCACCAACCCAGGGGTGGCACTACCCACAAGGGGTTGGGTGCTCCCCCATCAGTCGCTAATTTAAAAAATGCTCTACAGGCTTGCCAATAACCTGATCTTTTCTCTTTTTTAATGGGAAATATTTTTCCATACCATACATTCTGATCATGATTTCCCATTCACCAATTTCTCCCAGTTCTCACAACCTCTCTACCATCCAATTCCACACCTTCTTTTTCTCTTTTACTGGAAAAAAAGGCAAACAAATCAGAATTAAAAAATAATAACAAAGAAAAAGCACAAGAAACACAGATACATATACAACCCCCACCTCCTAACAAAATTAGAAACCATAATATTCAAGTAAAGATCTGTAATATAAAAAATGCCCAAACAAAGCTACATGGGACAAAATGTCTACAAAAATATCATTGAGTGCATTTTGTATTGGTCATTGTCTGCTGGGTGGGCCAGCCTGTATGAGACTCTGTTGTAGAAAACTAATTTTTCCTTGCAAACCAGTGCCAGTTGGAGATGGCTCCGAGAGCAACTGTGCATCAGTCTTGTGTCATGAGACATGGCCTCATTGGTGTCCTCCGTCCTCTGGCTCTTGCAATCTTCCTGTCTTCCTTTCTGCAAAGCTTCCTGAGCCCTGGGTTTGATGAAGATACCCCATTTGGGAGTGAATGTTCTTCTCATTGTCCAGTTGTCTGTAGTTAATAGTTATCTATCTTATAGAGGCATTTTCTCAATTGAGGTTCCCTCCTCTTAGATGACTCTAGTTTGTGTCAAGTTGACATAAAAACTAGGCAGCACATAGTTTGTATTTATTGCTAAGATAATCATATATTGCAGCGCTTTATTGGATTAAGGTTTGTAGGGTCTTTATAACTGTGGTTTTCCTGGTGTATTGTCATATGAATCAGAATTTATGACCATTAAGAATGATGGGTTTAACTACACTGTATGGAATTGTGAGTGTAAGAGTTTTTAAGAAGCCATATTAGGAAATCAAGAAAAGTATGAGGCAATTTTTGGAGCATTAAGTTCTGTGTCTGAAATACAGTATGTTCTCAAAATATTAAAACTCAAGCCTGATATAGAGAGAATCATAGTCAGTCAACAGTCATAGACGAGTTGAAATAATTCAGTTTGGGGCAATAGTTGAAAACACATTGTCTTATAGCAGTGTGTACACACCTATGTGTATACATGTGTGTCCTCCCATACATCTGTTAGTGTGCATATGAGACAGTTTATGCCTGTACGTATTCAGATGGCTTATAATCTGGTGTGCTCAGATTATTTGTCAGTAGTTGAGTTTGTGTGTACAGGTGTCAAATATACCTTCTTAAATCAAGTTACCATTTTTCATAGGACTAAAAATTACCTTAGACTATATTAATTTGATAATTTTCCTTAATTTTTACAAACCTTAGTCTGTAAACTTACATGAAAAGTTACATCATCTAGCCCATGTACAGATTGGTAGGATCTAGATAAATGCAATAAAACCTGATCCATAGTTCCTCTGACCCAGGTATAAGTTACTAGTAATATATAAAGGTATAAATAATACAGACTTGGGAATTGACAGTATAGTTTGTATAATGAATGTTCCTCCTTGAATTTACAGAGAATTCAGATAATAAGTTCAAATTTAGACATAGCAAGATTATAGTTTTTCAGGTGAATAAATCTAGGAAATGGCCAGAAACAAAATTTTGGTGTTAGGAGTCTAGAATTCAATCCCTCATTTTCGCTAATTTGTTTCAAGTGCTCAGCAGCCACGTCAGATAGGTCCTTCATATCTGACAGCACAAATGAAAAGCATTTCTGTCTTCGCAGCTCTAGTACAGCTGGTGTTGCAGCCAAACGAAAAAATTGGCCATTTGAAGCTTGACTGCTGTTAATTTAGCAAGTGCTTCTTTCAGCTTTGGTCTTTGTCTTCGCAGTGTTCTAGTCTAGTTGTGAAAGTAAACAGTACAGTTTCATGAAGTGTCCCATTGTTCTGGGGTGGCAGTATGTAAACAGCTGCGTGTCAGGTGTCACAGAGGACCAGCATGCAATATGAAGTGTCCCTCAGAGGAGGGCTGATTTAATTCTGACTTAGGATGTCAGAGC
The DNA here is from genome assembly GCA_004026605.1 of Ondatra zibethicus. Classification (NCBI taxonomy): domain Eukaryota; kingdom Metazoa; phylum Chordata; class Mammalia; order Rodentia; family Cricetidae; genus Ondatra; species Ondatra zibethicus. Next base: position 73,251 of record PVIU01000967.1, read on the forward strand.
CTTGATAGACAAGTATGGTCTCTTGGAGAAAACCAAGTCCTCAGTTACAGAAGTTGAAGGCACCCCATTCAGAAAAATGTAAGCAAAAGTCAAATCTTAGATGCTTTTACTAGAGAATAGTATATAAATAATTTGTGGGGCAGGGTATGAAAGCGAAGCTATTGCTTACCGGAACACTAGTTTGAAAAGGAGAGATGGATAGCTGGAAAACTGGAGGATCACCAAGCTCTTGAGACAGGTTTCATTAGGAATAATGTCACTGGGGTAAGACTTAAAGCAACATGGTTGGTTTCCTTGTAGGAGGATGGAATTAAGATGCGTACAGAGGGAGGAGCAGCAAGAGCCCCAGAACAGAACAACTCCACCTTCACCTTGATCTCAGCTTCTGACCTTCAGAACTGGGACAAGATCCATTGTGTTCTTGGATTCAACACTCCTAATAGACTAGTAGAGTAGCCAAGAAAGTGCATTACAAAGGCTAGAAGTTTATGTATATATATGAAATTTATGTATATATATGTGTGTGTGTATGTGTGTGCACTTGTATATATTATATATGTGCTTATGTATTATACATGTATTGCATATATACATACATATATGTGTGTATGTATGTTTTGCATTCTTACTTTCTTGCCTTATTTACTAAAGCTCCTATTGAGTTTCAGATAAAAACTGTAAACTGTATTCTCCTGAGACCTAACTTAATGTCAGGGAAGGATGCAAGTCATGAGCTCCTTGAACTGGAGAGAAGAAAGCTAAGTTAGACCTTCAAAATTTGTGCCATCTAGAAGCATTACAATTATTTCCCAATAATTTGGGCTTATAGATTTTTAAAACAAAAATATCAGATATTCTTAGCAGTTAATGGATCATTGATTATTTTGCAATTATGTAGCTACCACTCAAAATAAATAATTTTAGTTATTAGAGTATATAGATATAGAACTTAAAATTACCTATTAAATTCAAAACTTCATTTTTTTGACCATACAAAGCAAATTACTTAAAAGGACTTTTTAAAATTAAGGCGTGGAACATGCCTGTAATCCCAGCATTTGGGAGGCTGGGTGAAGAGGATTGCTGTTTGAAGACAGGCTAGGCTATATAGTAAGGCCTTTTTCAAAAACATTTTTTAAAGGACTTGTGTTTGTTCCAAGATTTATCCTTTAGAGAATTTAAAATATTTGTATTTGTACTCTGTGTCAGTTCTATTAACTCTTTTAGGACTTAAAGTTAGCCACCCCTTGTCTTGTATGGAGTAAATCTAACATGGTTTTCGGATTGCCACCTACCACCTGGCTGGTAATTAATTACATTGATAATAGGAAGACTGTTTCCCTGGGATTCAGATAGGGGAAGACGTCATGCTCCTTGCCTGCAGAGAGTGACTTCAGCCTCTACAGATGATGTGAGTGAGACTGGTCATGGCTTTAAGCTTACTTTCCTTCCATGTGATAGACTGGGAAGTGTTCATGTATCTCATTCTCGTTTTACACTTAATGGAATTACACCGACAGGATTAGGTCAAATGAAAGCAGTAAGAAAAATTACTGCTTGGATAGAAATGAATCTTTTAATTATTATACCTGGTGCTGGTTAGGGGCAATTGATAGCAGATGTATGCAAGTATTATTAATAAATTAATATACTTTATAGATATTTGAATAAAGTTTATATAGACAAAGCACAGTTAGCTCTGTATTTTTATTCATTAGTTCAGATTCCAAGATGGCATCCCATCCAACACTTTTCACTATAAAATGCATTATAGCTTATCTCATTTAAGTGTATGATTAAACAGAGTATTTACATGGATGTAAAAATTGGAATTTACTATCCAAGAAAACTATTGGATGGTTTTATAAAACAAAAAATTATCTTTTGAATAGTACAAATAATCCCTTGGTGTAAGAAACAGTCTGTATTGGGTTAGCAGCTCTCCCGGGTCACTTAGCTCCCGTCCTCCACAGCTGTGTGCTGTTTCCAGTTCACTGAGCTGTAGTATTGGTGCCTCTTCCCTTTATGTTTTCTTTACCACTCAGCATCATCTTTTTCTGTTATCTGCCTTTTTATTTTGTTACTTTTTCCTTTCTTTTAATTTGTGATCTTCATGTCTCTTGCAAGCTATAATAGGCGTCTTTATTGTGTATTAAGGAAGTTAAAGAGCATTAGACCTTAGAAATGTTTCTTTGAATTAATGTATATGTAGTATACATACATATGGTATATGTATTTTTCCCATTAATTTATATATATGGCCAGATTTACAGCCCTATCAGTCTGAACTTTTTTTTTGTTCCATTTAATGGAATATTTTTATGTACTGTGAAAGATTACAAAATATTTATTAAGATGCTGTGTTATTTATAAATATGCTGAAAACAGTTTCTAGAACGTATTTTGTATGAATTTTTTAAATGATAGAAAATGACCAGGAAAAGTAGCTGGACTTTCACTTGTATCTCTTCTCATTCTTTTCCCTGCCTCCGCTTACCACATCATGCTATTATTTATAATGAGATAGTGGAAAATTCTATTCTGTTTGTGAAAAATCCATATAGAATGGCATGTGAGCAAGATAATTTGAAGATAGATAAATACTGTATTTTAAGACTTGTCAAAAATCTTTTGATTATTTACCAGGAACCTATGTGTAGGCTTAGCATGTAGGCAGGAATCCTGTCTAGTGTAGCTCTCGTTTGATCTTAAGTGTTAGCAAAAGTGAAAATGATTCTCAATCACACATAAATCTATGTGTTAACTTATTTTAGCTATATACTTTCAAATTATTTAAAAATCATATCTTATTGGTCTTACTGACTGGAATAACTTGAATCCTGTCACTTACTGTATTAGCCATACCATCAAGACAGTGTTTTTGACTCTTTTGCTTACTGCTTAGACCCTATTGTCTAGAACAGAGCCTCATTATTTACTAATGAGTTAGTAAATAAGTGAAGAAATGAATTCTGCACACTGTCTAGTATTCACGGTTCACCCTTTTGTGAGTCAGTAACATTCTAATAACTGTAGAAATGTTACAGTGTAAAATTAACAAAAAGATTGTAGAAATTATATCAGATAATGAAGAGTACTAAGTAAAAAAAAAAAAACCTCAAAGTGTCAGTGTGATAATAAGAATGTAGATGGTAGGGTGTCCTACAGTTTGGTGATGAGATATGATCTTAGGAAGATATTGGAAGAGCCTTCTTTAAATATTCCAGTAAACAAAACTTTAATAGAAAAAGACTTAAACTTCTTATTTTAAAACCATCTATGTGACTAAAATCCTCTAAGGGTTATGAATATTCTCTTAAAATTTTTATTGGCATATACCAATTATACATAATAAATGGTTTCATTGTGACATTTTCATAAATGTATATATTGAAATAGAAATTGCCAGGTAGAACAATCAACTTTTCTGCTCATATTTTTCCCTTCTTAAATATCTTAGTACTTTTTGGTATCTTTCATTATATTGTAACTGTCCATTTTTTTCTCTTTCCTCATTCATTCTTTCTGCTCTTATTTTGTTCTTTATTTTTACTTTATTTGGCTTAATTCCAGCATTATGAGTTGGACACATAATGTATTAGTTTTCCATCATTCCATCATTTGATAAATACAATTTTCTTTGCACCCTACTTTTAATAACAATTGAGGAGAGGTATCAGGATAATTCCATGAATTGTTGTAATACTCCTTCCATGATCTTATATCAAGCTCATGAACAGTGTAATTCACATATTATGTATTAGTCAGGGTTCTTTAGAGGAACAAAACTTATAGAATGAATTCATATAAAACGGTGGTTTATTAGAATGGCTTGCTGGCTGTGGTCCTGCAAGTCCAACAATGGATGTCTAGACTGAGGCTGGATTTCTCAGCCGGTCATCAGTACAACCAGAAATCCAAAGAGGTAGGCTTCAGTGCCAGTGAGGGAGTTACTTGCTAGCAAGGCAAGAGCAAGCAGGCAAAGAGAGCAAGCTTCCTTTCATGTACTTTATATAGGCTCACAGCAGAAGGTGTGGTCCAAATTAAAGGTGTATCTTCTCACCTCAAAATATCTGGATTAAAGATGTATTTTTGCAAATCTAAATTAAAAGTGAATCTTCTCACTTCAAATGATTTAATTAAGAAAAAAGTCCCTCACAGTATACCCAACCTCTTGAGTTTTAGCTAATTCCAGATGCAGTCAAGTTGACAGCCAAGAATAGCCATCACATTGTATTTACTTGATATTTTTTTATCTGCTTGTTTTGCTAACCTACAATACAGCTGGTTGTATAGCTCAATAATAGAGACTCTGATTCCATGTATGAGAACTTGGCTTCATTTTTTCAGTGACCTAACAAACAAGAACACATACCAGAATGGGGAACTTTTTTTTTTAAAAAAAATTGATCTCAGTCAATTTTTAAGGCACACAATCTGATCTATTTACTTTTCACTGATCTATTTCAGTTTTAGTAGTTTGGTTTTTCTAGTCACATGGCTTTTCTGTCCTGGGTTTTTTATCCTTATTTAACTTGTTTGTGCTTAGCAATATTTAGTGCTCAACTCCCAACTTTCGCATCAAATATTTTTTAATTTTGTGTGGTTTTGAATGTTAGTATAGAAATGGGTCTAAATTTCTTGGTCAGTGCTTTTTGTTAGCCTGCAGATATTAGTGTCCTGTACTTTACTGCCCTTTTAAGGTGGCCAGTGGATTTCCTTCTAGTGCTTGCAAGGTTTTCTTCTTTTTTTTTTATGGTGTACAGTTGTGCCCTTGTATATGTCTAGGAATGATATTTTTAAAAATTCCCAACTAGAGACATAGGTTTCTCAACTTTGAGAATTACAGTATATGTGCATGTTGGTTAAATGGCTCAGCAGGTAAATAGACATGCCACAAAACCTAATAACCCTTGTTCACTCAGTTCCAAAACAGTAGGAGAGCTCCAATTCCTGCAAGCTCTTCTCTGACTTCCACATGAATGGTGTGTGTGGGCACACCCCCACACATGTACACACATGGAGCTATAGAAGGATTTTTAAAAGCCAGAGAATTAGTACCACTAGTCACTACAGGAAATTCTTAGATTTTATTCCTTTAAGTATTGCTTTTCTCTTGTTCTGTTTTCTTTTCTCTTGTAATTCCCGTTAAATTTTATTGTGAAATTTCTCATTCTGTCTTTTGTGTCTCTTAATTTCCTTTTATAGATTTCTAAATAGCATTTTAAACATTAAAAATGTGTTTTTATTTTGTTTTGTCTTATTTTAACAGTTCAGCTGCTTTCAACCAGGATTTGTTATGATGTTAGTTCATTCGTTGTTTTATTTAATTTCAATGACATGTTCTCTCATTCAAGCATTTGAAAGAAGGTATGGCTCAGTGGGTAAAATGATGGGCAGATAAACGAGAAATTTGATGCCTGGCATCCATGTAAGAAAGCTGGATATACCAGTGTGCACCTATAATCCTGTTCTCTGAAAGCAGAGACAAGAAAGATCACTGAGTCTTACTGACCAGTCATTCTAGCCAAATCAGTAAGTTCTAGGTTCAGAGGAAGACCCTGTCTCAAGAACGCAATATAAGGTAGAGAGACATTGAGAAAGATACCTGATATTTACCTCCCCCCACATGCATTTGCATGCACACACACACATGCACGTGCACACACATTCACACATGGTAAAGTACAAGTGAACAGAGAATTATCTGTAATTACAGAAAGTAAAAAGTACTCACTAACTATAACATGTTAGCATACATACAGATGACTAAATGATTTGGTAGGACAAGCATAGTTCTTTCCAAGTGCTGCTGGGACAACTGGATATCCACATGCAAAAGAATACAGAAGGGAGTAAAAAGACAGTATAAAATGGAGAAAATAGTAACTAATCCTACAAGAACTAATAATCCAGTATCAATGACATATAATGGAATTTCACAACTAAAAAAGAGTCAGCTCACTTAAAATGAAGAGAGTGACTCAAAAAACATTTTCTAGATAGGATGTACACAAGACTAACACACACAGCAAAGATACACAAATAGTATTAACTATTAAAATGAGGTTCCACTTATGGGCTGCTAGAATGGCTGCAATTAAAAAAAGAAGAATGGAGTAACAAGCCTTGGCAAGATTGTAAACTGTAACTCTCATGTATCATTTGTGACCATGTAAAATGGTATGGCCACCATACAAAAGATAAGTGGTTACTCAGAAGTTAAAAATAAAGTTGACACATGACCTAGGGAGAATACTCTGAGATATATACACAAAGAATTGAAAATTAGGTATGTTGTGGGATATTTGTACACTGTGTGAAAATGTATTGCTGTGATTGGTATAATAAAAAACTAAATGGTCAGTAGTTAGGCTGGAGGTACAGGCAGGTTCTTTGGGACAGAGAGAGAGAAACGGGAAGAATCTAGGTACGCTATTTTGTCAGCAGACTCAGAGTGCATCAGATGGACTAAGAAGAAGTAACTGAGCCACATGGTATAAGGTTGAGAGACATAAATGCTTAAGAAAATGTTTTGAGGTCTAAAAAGATATTTTTAGGATGGTAATACAAGTTTTGAAAGGAAGTGTTTTAGGTATAAAACTCTAGATTCATCAAGATAGGATAGATAATAAAGTATTATCTCCCAAACTGCAAAATGCTATACATTGTAAATGTAATTCTTTCTTGATAAGTATTTTCTTATTATATATATTTTACTGTGTTAGGGTTAAACACTTTCCTTTTTATTTAGACAAAAGGGGAAGTGTGGGATATCTGTACACTGTGAAATATATTGCTGTGATTGGTATAATAAAAACCTAAATGGTCAGTAGCTAGGCAGGTGGTATAGGCAGGACTTCCAGCAAAGAGAGAGAAATTGGGAGGAGGAATCTAGCCTTGTGATTTTGCCAGCAGACTCAGAGGAAGTCGTACATGCAGTACTAAGAAAAGGTAACTCAGCCATGTAGTAGAATGTAGATTAAAAAATTATTGGGTAATTAAGTTACAATAGCTGGTTGGGGAAAAGTCTAAACTAAGGCCAAGCTTTCCTAAGTACTAATGAGTCTCCAGGTCATTATTTGTGACTGATGGTCCAAAGATAGTCTGACAAGAAAGCTTGTTACACACATACTCAATACTTTTATATATTCAAGCAAACAGCAGAGATGTTCTCAAAAGCTAAAAGGTGGATACATCCAAACAAAATTTTAAATAAATTATGCTAGATTTATACAATGAAATATTAGCATAAAAGGTGTCTTAGTTAGGTTTTCTATTGCTGTCAAGAGACACCATGATCTCTTAGAAAGGAAAACATTTAATTGGGTGGCTTACAGTTCTAGAAGTTTAGTCCATCATCATGATGGTGAGTAGCACACAGGCAGGCCTGGTGCTGGAGGGGGCATAGCGTTCTTGATGTTGTCCACAGGCAACAGGAAGTGAGTGTCACACTGGCATGACTTGAGCATGTATGAGACCTTTAAGTTTGCCTCCATAGTGACACACTTCCTCCAACATGCCTGACCTCATAATAGTACCACTCCATGCTGGCCAAGCGTTCAAACAAATGAGTCTATAGGTCCATCTGTTCAAACCACCACAGGAGGATACCATCTTAAAGCCAAGCTACCCAAGAACATTCAGTAACTCCATGTAAAAAAAAAAAAAGTTGAGCCGGGCGGTGGTGGCACATGCCTTTAATCTCAGCACTTGAGAGGCAGAGGCAGGCAGATCTCTATGAGTTTGAGACCAGCCTGCTCTACAAGAGCTATTTCCAGGACAGGCTTCAAAACTACAGAGAAACCCTATTTCTAAAAATCAAAAAAAAAAAAAGTTAGTTCTGAGTTAGTAGTAGGCAAAGCTGGATGAAGGATGTACAGGTGTTTAACAAACTATTTTTATATATTTTTCTGTAGCGTTGTAAGTTTCAAACTAGGGTAAAGATGAAGTTTGGTTATGAATTTCCTCTATTCAATAGCTTTGCCTAAAGGTTAATTGATTGTGCTTAGCCTGATACTAAGGAATCCTCCAAACCCTGTTCCTGAATCTCTTATCTGCGTCTTATCATTTATTGCTTTTCTTTTAGTTTAAACAGTAGCTGCCATGTTACTTTTTTTTAAAGATTTTTTTTATTGATCTTTATTGAGCTCTACATTTTTCTTTGCTCCCCTCCTGGCCTCTTCCACCACTTCCACACTCCTCCAAGGTCCCCATGCTCCCAATTTACTCAGGAGATCTTGTCTTTTTCTACTTCCCATGTAGATTAGACCTATGTATGTCTCTCTTAGTGTCCTCACTGTTGTCTAAATTCTCTGGGATTGTGGTTTGTAGGCTGGTTTCTTTGCTTTATGTTTAAAAACCACCTATGTGTGAGTACATGTGATAATTGTCTTTCTGTGTCTGGGTTACCTCACTCAAAATAATGTTTTCTAGCTCCATCCATTTTTCCTGCAGAATTCTAGATATCATTTTTTTCTGCTATGTAGTACTCCATTGTGTAAATGTACCACATTTTCCAGGTTCAACATATGAAAATCTGTCAATGTAATCCACCATACAAACAAACTGAAAAATAAAAACCACATGATTGTCTCATTAGATGCCGAAAAAGCTTTCGACAAAATACAACATCCCTTCATGATAAAGGTCTTGGAGAGAGCAGGGATACAAGGAGCATACCTAAACATAATTAAGGCAATATACAGCAAACCAACAGCCAACATCAAACTAAATGGAGAGAAACTCCCAGTGATTCCACTGAAATCAGGAACAAGACAAGGTTGTCCACTCTCGCCATATCTATCCAATATAGTTCTTGAGGTCCTATCTAGAGCAATAAGACACCAAAAGGAGATCAAGGGGATAAAAATCTGAAAAGAAGAAGTCAAACTGTCACTGTTTGCTGATGATATGATAGTTTACATAGTGATCCCAAAAATTCTACCAAGGAACTTTTACAAGCCAGGTTACTTTTCCTTGTTGGAATTGTCCGTGCTTTCCTCACTATTACCACTTTTACAATTCTATGTGTTTTCTCTCTTTGAAGTATCCTAAATAGCTCAAGCTATAAAAACTTTTAGAAGAAAACTATAGCCGGGCTGTGGTATGCACACTTTTAATCCCAGCATGCACTTGGGAGGCAGTGGCAGCCAGATCTCTGTGAGTTCAACCCATCCGGTTCCAGAACAGGCTCCAAAGCTATACAGAGAAACCCTGTCTAAAAAAAAAAAAAAAGAAAAGAAAAGAAAAAGAAAACTGTAAAAATTCACAGAGTCAGATTGTATTTCTAGGGTAATGCCTCTATGACCCTCTAGATTCTTTAATTACTTCCTCTAAAGATCTTCCCTAATATCCTGGAATAATTGTTCTGGGTTACACATTGTTCAGATCCCTATTCTCTCACTCCATCCCCCAATGTTGGGTGGCCAAGTACTTACTTCTCTCCTTTACAGACTGTGGACTCCTCAGCGCCTTGGTCTGGAGCCATTTTTTCTCTTGTTGATAGTACTCAGAAGAGTGTGTGCTACTGTAGCAGTACTTTTTCGTTGGGACCGCCAGCCTACAAATAACAACATAACTTGTTAGTTATGCAAGTTTGGCCTTAGCTTGGGCATGTTTTTAACTAGCTCTTGAAGCTTAAATTAACCCATTTCTATTAATTTATGTTCTGTCATGTATTGCCAATCTTGCTTCCTCCATGTCTGTTTGCATCTCTAAGCTTAGATTCTTCCTCCTACTTTATCTGCCTAGAAGTCCAACCTATACTTCCTGTGTAGCTATTGGTCGTTCAGCTTTTTATTATACCCATCACAGCAAGACACCTTCACACAGTGTACAAATATCCTACAACATGCCTCAGCTCTTTAATAAATGATTTTTAAATAAAATAGTTTACTTCCTCCTTTTTAATGTTAGGATTTCTAGTAGGACTTTTTCTCTTTTTAATATTATTAGGACATTATTAGTTCCAGTGTGTCATGTTTGATTTTCTTTGTTTTATTTCTCCTTGTCAACTTTATAGTGAATAATTTTAATATAGAAACTATTCATATCTCATAATTCTTCTCAAGTGCATACTCAGTTGTCCCTGACTGTGGAGTAAGCCAACTCCTCACTTGTTGTCTCTGATCAACAGCCATTTTTTGTTCCCATGTCTCCCCCCTGCTAAGGGGTCAGCAGGACAGTTTCTCTGCTGGTCCCAGGGAGAGGGATCCTAGACCCTTAGTCACCCGGAAACCTGCATTGGGCTGAAAATCTGCAGTGGGGTAGTCAGGAGCTTTCTTTCTCCGCTTTTGGGTCTTCAGATGAGGAACTTATCAATAGGCTCAAATCCCAGTGTCTGCATGTTTATGATAACACGACCAAGCCCAGATTTGGCCCTGAGGACTACACAGGATGCAGTACCAACAGGTACGCTTCATTGGAGCCCTTCAATATAATTACACTTCTTCACGTTACTTTACTTAGCTGGTGGTGGTGGTGGTTGTGGTGAGTCTTTTTTGGAGGGGGAGATGTGGTTGCTGTTGCCAGTGTGTTTTTCTTTCTAGAGTAGAAATTCCACTATGGTTTCCTATTGGGTTTTTGGTTGTTTTTGTTTTCATTTTTATATGCATCTAGATTAAGATAAACTTTTATATGTATCTAGAATAAGATTCACTTCATTTTGGAATAGTGAATTTTTGTTGAATGTATAAGTACAGTAAGATATAGCTAGCTTACGCTAAAAATGGTTTCTAGAAGCAACAGCAAATACTTCTGTGTATATAAGAAATATAACAGTACTGGTGCTTCACTTGTAGGATGTGTTTTCGGAAATCTTTCACTGTGTCATAACTTAGAGATAAGTGGGCTTTTCTTTTCTTCCCAGATGTGCTTTCACCAAGTGGTTTTACTGTGCAGCTCAGGCTGGCCTAGAGCTCACAGCCTACCTCAGCCTCTTGAATGTTGAGATCATAGGCGTGTGCTACTGTGCTCAGCAGTGTTGTGCTGAGTTTCTTAAGTGACGCCATGCTTTGTCATAAGAGAACTCTTAGTTCAGAGTTGCAGGTCTGGTCGGATAAGTAAGAAAATGCCAGGTTATTTAGAAATTGTATATTCATTGCTTTTAATTTAAGGTTATGAAAACAGTGTCATTTGGAGCCAAATCCTGGTGCTACATGGTATTTTTAAGCCAGACACAATAAAATAAAGTAGCAAGAATGTACATTTGTGACTCTGAACTGACATTCAAAACAATGTGGAAAACAATCAGTAGTTTTAAGCTATTTTGAGCTCTCTGGTATCCCCTCTTGCCTGTTTGGTTCATTGGCTAATGCCAGTGTATTAGTTACTGTTCTTGTTTGTATGACCAAATACCCAACAAAGACAGTTTAAGGAAGAACTGGTCTATTTTGGTTGACACTTGAGGGTTTATTATATCATGGTGGGTAAGTTGGAGCAGAAGGATGAAACATCTGGTCACCTTGTTTCCCTGGGTAGAGATGCTAGCACACCTGCACAAGGTTTGTGCTGAGAGCATCCTCACCCACACCCAGCGTGGGTCTCCCATTCTCAGTTCATCTTTCCTGGAAACAATTAAACACAAGCTAGAGGTGAGTGCCCATGTGATTCTAAATCTTATCAAGTTGATGTCCAGATAATAGATAACTATTACAAGTTGACTGCCAAATATATATCTCTTTAAATCATAACATTCTACCTCTGGTTGCTAAAGTCTAATGTTCATTTCATAATGCAAGTTGTTTTAGTCCATATTTAAAAATCTCCAGATTCTTTCATAGTCCCAGTACAGATCAAAAGTTCAAAGGTTTTTCTAACACTCGAGCAGTCTCTTAGCTGTGAGCTCCTAAGATAAACAATTGCATACTTCCAACATACAATGGCAGAGAGCAAACATTTCTATTTTAAAAGGAATAAAGGGGGCATCTCTAGCACAGATAAAATCAATGGTTTTAGGTCACTTCCTAATGTAGTGACCCCAATCATAAAATTTTCATCGTTACTTCCATAATTGTAATTTTACTACTGTTATGAATTTTAATGTAAATATCTATGTCTTCCGATGGTCTTAGGCAACCTCTAAGAAAAGATCATTTGAACCCCCAAAGGGGAAGTGACCCATAGTTTGAGAACTGCTGTATTCGGTGAAAACTGAAAGCCAGTAGGGCAGAAACTGAACCCTGTAACTCCATGGTAGGCAGCTGAACTCATGATAGAATCATCCTGGGGTTGATTGTAATGACTTAGGTACCTGCAGCACATGTAGCCAGCTTGTTCCATGCCCTGCAGCTTTCCTTGGCAAGCATCCTATGGTCCTGGCATATCCAAAGTCCTGGTCTTAATTGACTTTGACCTCATTTTTCTGTCTTCATGCAGTGGCCTCTCGTGGTCTCCATATAGAGAATGTAGCTCTGTCACACATTGTCTGATCTTAGTGGCTTCCTGGAATCTTTTCAAAAATCTCTATGACACTTTGCATCTTTTGTGTCTGCAAAACCAGCACCTTGTGGATATTGTTGCCACTTTTTTTTTTTTGTTAGCTGGAGCTATTGCCTGCTCACCTTGAACCATGACTGCAGCAACCTCTATTTGCTGACCCTTGGGAAATACCTAGGGTGCTATTTGTGAGCAGGAGACCCCATTCAGTGTCATTCTCAGTCTAAGTTCGCACATTTAAAATCAATATGTATTTTCACGAGACCTTCAGTGGGTAAGAAGCTTGCCTTCTGGGCACCTTCCCTGTTGTCCAGTGAACAAGAAGGTCCCCTTCTGTTGTGCTAGTCTCTAACAGTTACAGATGTTTGTCTGCAGCTTAAACTTGACCACACTCCTTATGCAAACTTCGGAGTTTTCATCTTTTTGCTCTTTCTTATAGGCTGGGGTAAGAGCAGAGAGCAGCCTATTGCTAGTCTGCCTTGACCCTTGCCTGCCAGGTAAATCAATGCATTACTTCTTAATTCAGCCTCACTTGAGTTCTCAGGACATGAACAAAATGAAGGCAGATTCTTTGCCAGAATATAACACGCATGTCCTCTGGACAGTTACACTTGTAGTGGACACCGCCTGTGATGGGAATATAACACGCATGTCCTCTGGACAGTTACACTTGTAGTGGACACCGCCTGTGATGGGAATATAACAAGCATGTCCTCTGGACAGTTACACTTGTAGTGGACACCGCCTGTGATGGGACATGAAGCAGCTAGTCTCACTGCACCAGAGACTAGTACTATACGTCCTTTGGAAAGGTTTTCCAGTGGGATTATAAAGCAACCCATGTAAAAAGTTTAATAGTCACCTTAAAAAATTCAGACAGGCAAAATTAATTGTAATATTTTTTACACAGTATGTCCTGAATACTTTGTCAATGTGAAATAAACATAAAAACTGCATATATGCATCATATTCTATTATAACATCATATTATATAATAAATATATACATAATACATCACATATATATCCATATATGTATTCTGTGTGTGTGTGTGTGTGTGTGTGTGTATATATATATATACATATGCTTTTATACACACACATACACACACATCTGGCTAGTGGCTCTTGTAACTAGACCACACAACCAAAGAGAAATTATATATGGAAACAATAGAAAATATGACAAAGGAGAAAGACAACATTGGCAATAGGAAAATAATTCTGTTTTGTTTTTGTTTTTTTGAGACAGGTTTTCTCTGTAGCTTTGGAGCCTGTCCTGGAACTAGCTCTTGTGGACCAGGCTGGCCTCGAACTCACAGAGATCCACCTGCCTCTGTGTCCCGAGAGCTGGGATTAAAGGCGTGCACCACCACTGCCCGGCATGGAAAATAATTCTGGTAAAGCAAAAGGAGAAAACAAGGTCAGAACATGTTTACAACATAATATAGTAAGATATATATTCTTAATATGTAATTTATACAGATTACATTTATACAAATTTCTAGGAACACTTGAAAGCCCAGAAAATAATGGTAATGGGACATAATCAGGCATTTTACAAAAGAGTTAGTACAAAACATAGGCATGAAATCAAAGATGGAAAGTTTTTAGTGAGGGCATGTTATTCTCTGTAGATTGTTTGTCCATCATGAACAAAAGCCCTCCTTTGCTTCTGTCACTGAAAAACATGCAAATTAAGATCTGTCAAGGCATCAAAGATTATATAACGATAATTTGTAGAATACTCAGAATGCAGTCAAAGGATGTTTTTACAGACTGTGAGAGGGACTGTAACATAGTAAAGCCCTTTAAAGGCAATGGGGGTTGCAGGCAGCAGAATTTGTTTTCTAGTCTCTGTCATAAGGAAACCAAGCTAACTAGAGAACACATGAAGTGTTCACTTCTCTGTTGTCTACAATAATGGGAAAATTGAGGACTACTGGAATTCCCCATCTAAGGGAGGGCTAAATAGTTGGTGACATAGTGAGGTAGTCACTTGATTGACTATTTGAGTAGTATGACATGGAGTTCTTTGAGATTCTTACACTGTCTTATGTAGAATTTAGGAGATAAACCAGTGCTGTGCAGATAACAAGATAAGAATTTTATCATAATCCTTGTAAACTTCATTTTTCCAGTTTTCTGTTTTACCAAGATTCAAATATTATAAAATTAGTATATATCTTACTTATTAATGGTGGAATTAGATTGACATTTTCATATATAACTTAAGATTTCATCCTAATTCCAGTGTGTTCTACTCATGATCCATCCATTTATCAACTCCTAAGTACTGTGCTGTGTTGTGCTGTGCTGAGTATTATACACCCCTGTGTGTAATCCACAAACTGTGAGGCTGGCTCTGTCTTTGTGACTGAGTGGAAATTTTTACTTGTTAGTAAATTTGCAATTAACTTTTTTTCTTGTTTCTTTCTTTCTGACCAGATTATAACCTCTTGAAATGTAAAGCAAACATAATGTATAATCTTGAGTTTTCTAAGCTTAAATAGCTCACATCTTCTCTCTTACTAGCTACTTATTTTTTATTGACTGATTTGCTCTTTCATAGTTTTGGTTAATTCTTTTTCCATTGTTTAAGGTTATCCTGGTCCAAGTGAACCCAGGGGAAGCATTTACAATAAGAAGAGAAGATGGACAGTTTCAGTGCATCACAGGTAAGAGGAGGGATTTGTAACCGAGAAACAAGTCCACAATTTCTCTGTCTGGCAGGTACCAGCCTACATGCTGTGGTTCCCCCTTTTCACTATCCCAGAGTCCAAGTCCTCAATCAGAAAACATAAGTGAACCTAGCCAGGTTCTCCAGTCTTTAGAAGATCAGTTCTGCTTTCTATTCTTGGTTTTGTTTCTCCTCCAATGTTGGTTCCCTCAGGCTTTTTTATCCCGTCTCAGAGGAAAGGTTTCTCTGTGTATCCCTGGCTGTCCTGGAACTCGCCCTGTAGACCAGGCTGGCCTTGAACTCACAGAGAGCTGCCTGCCTCTTCCTCCAGAGTGCTGAGGTTAAAGACGTGCGCTACGACTGGCTGGCAACACAGTATTGCCCTTGTTAACTGCATCTCAAACCTGCCTTGTCCTGTCAGCAGGGGTTTCTGCCCTGGAAGTCACCACTTGTGCCCTCACTCCAGGCTGTTCAAACCCAGCTCCTTCAAACTCAGCTCAGATGTTCTTGCCAGGTTTACTGTAATATTTCTTTTCTGGACACCCCCATGCACTTCTGGACTGGCTATTTCTCAGATGTCAGGAGCCATCCCATGAATTGTAGTGGGTTTGGTAAGAGACCCTGTCCTCTACCTGCTAGCTATTTTTCCTTACTCTCCATGATACATGATTAGAAATCTCCCCAGCCATCACCAAATACCCTATGAGGGACAAAACCACCTCTAGTTGATGAGAATTGTGTTTATATATGAAAATGAGGACAATAGAAAAGGTACTGGTAAAGGTGATGTCACTCAGTGTCACTAATATCATAAAAAGGGGAAATTTGTACAGAAAGACTTGGGGTGGGATGCCATATGAAGACTCAAGTCTTTCTTAAAATCACTAACCAATGATTATCACCAAAACTAGAGACAACAGAGAATCATGGGACAGATGTCCCCTTTATACACCAGAATAAGTCAGCCATGCCAGCAACCCAGTGTTCACTCAGTACTCTATCACTGCAATAAAGTGTGAGTTTCTGTTGTTACAAGCCAACCAGCCAGACAAAAAGTCACTGTCTTTGGAATTAGAGAAGCAAAGTTAAACATTAGCTGTTTCTTAGTAGCTTGCTACAAGTGCTGCAGGTTACTTGAGCTCAGTAAGTACATTTCTTATCAGTACTGCTTATGTCACCATCAATAATAGGAACTTTTGAGTTAACTGTCTTAGGGTTTCTATTGCTGTTAAGAGACACTGTGACCACAGCAACTCTTATAAAGGGAAGCATTTAATTGGGGCTGGCTTACAGTTCAGCGATTTAGTCCATTATTGTCCTGGCAGGAAGCGTGATGGCATGAAGGCAGACATGGTGATGGAGAGGTAGCTGAGAGTTATACATCCAAAGCAGCAGGAAGAGAGTGAGACATGAGACACTGGATCTGGCTTAAGCTTCTGAGACTTCAAAGACCATCCCCAGTAACATACTTCCTCCAACCAGACCTAATAGTGCCTCTCCCAATGGGCCTGTGGGGACCACTTTCTTCCAGACCACCACATTAACTAGTAGGCATATGTATACTTTCAACCGGACCTGGCACCTCTAAGGTACTCAGTGAGTGGAGGCAGTGAGTGCTGCAGCGTAAGCATTAATAGAAGGTAAGCCCCATCTCTGAAACCCTTGATACTAGCTGTTGAGACTGACCTACCAAGGACCTGCATGCAACATTCCTCTCAGTTGTGTTTGAAATTATGTATATGTTACATTTGAAAATGCTTATTCCACCTTTTCAACTAAGACCTGAACTTTGGATTTGTATTTTTTACATTTCTTTGTATCTCTTTTGGTTTTTAGACTTCTAACTGATAGTCATGGCTTAAAAGAACCCATGGAGGTGAGGCACCACATACTTTGTTGAGGGTGAAGGACTTGTGCACCTTGTTAGTATAGACCACAACTGCCACAGGAAAACCAGGGTTCTCCGTGCCCCTTTCCTTTCTTTCTACTTAGCCTTGCTCGGCTGCTGAGTCTCTTAAAACTAACTCCTCTTTCTAGAAAAATAACTAACCCAGTAGGCACAAATAAAACTCGAAAGCTTACGTGTGTTAGAAATTTTCTAAATCAGTTTAAACAATTGGAGCAACTGTTGAGGTGATGCACAAATCCATGCGTGTGTGCGTGCGTGTGTGTGTGTGTGTGTGTGTGTGTGTGTATAGCTTTGCCATCTTTACTGACTTTTCTTCAGTAGAATTTTATGTTTTCACTATGACCCACATTGAATATAAATTCCCGATCACACATCTTATCTTAATTACATGCCTTTCAAATTATTGTCCATAAATATTATTCCTCAGCGAAGCATTTGAATTAATGTGGCATTGATTCCCCTAATACATTAGCAGATGAAGATAGATTATTTATTATACTTTAAAACACAAGGACTGCTAATCCCAGTTATAGCCAGACCCTGAATGGTAAACAGCTTATATTTTAGAAGTTAGTTTGTGGCCATGTCTCTTCTGAACTCGTTTCAGTTGACTGTAATATCTGTCAGTGACACTGTCCTGCAGGTCCAGGAGAGCTGTGCACAGACCCTGATGGGCGCTAACTCCCACATGAGCATTCTGTACAAGGACACATTTCTGTGCTTTCCTGGAAAACAGTCCTTTCTCTATATAATAGGTAATAAAAATGGAAACTTTGTTTTAAAATTATTGGGTAGACTTTTTTTTAAATGAGGGAAAAAGAACAAAGAGAACCAGACAGTAAAAGTGCTTTCCCTTTTGTATGTTTTCATCTATCCAGAATTGCCAGGCTTGCTGACGAGTTTTATGTCAACTTTACACAGTTACAGTTGTCTGAAAGGAGGAAACTTCAATTGAGGGAATGGCTCCATAAGATCCAGCTGAGGGGCATTTTCCTAATTAGAGATTGATGTGAAATGACCTAGAATATTGTGGGTGGAGCCATCCTGGGTTCTATATAAAAAGTAGGCTGAACAAGCAAGCTGTAATGAGGAAGCCAGTAATTAGCACCTTTCCTGACCCCTGTATCAGCTTCTGCCTCAGGTTCCTGCTTGTTTTGAGTCCTTGTCCTGACTCCCTTCAGTGATGAACAGTGATTTGGAAGCATAAGCCAAACAAACCCTCTCCTCCCCAACCGGCTTTTTTGTCATGGTGTGTCATTGAAGCAATAGAAACAGTAACTAAAACATTAAGTATACAGGTGAAAGGAATAGTAGTGAGCGAAGACTGGTTTACAGAGATGACCACAGGAGAAAAAGCTAATGGGTACTCAGTCTTATCTCCTCCCCTCTACCATCAGAAGTGTCTGCCATTTGGGAAGACCCTTCCTGGAGTGGAGCAGTAGACAAGAGAGAAGCAAGCACTAAGTCTCAAGGGAGGAGAATCAGGGAAGTAAAGCTTAGAGGAAAAAGATTCCTTGTGGCCTTAGCTATTGTCATAATAGAAAATCTCTACAGGAGCATGTAAGGAATGATGAAAGTCTAGCATAAATGAATAAGTGTTTGAATTACTTCTTTAGGAAGTTTATTACCTAACAAGAATTCATAAAAAGAACTTTAGAGATCTAAATCGTTACCACCTTTGATCGAAGGCTCATAATTTGTGAGATAGTTATGGATAGAGCTTAATGCAGTACCGTTTCTACTACAGCACACTTCCATGGGGTTGGGGGGGGAATAACTCATCACATTTTCTTTGTGAGTTTACTAAATCTCCTGAAGTACTTTGCTAGTTCCTGGGAATTTGGGGGAAAATCAAGACACGGTTCTTCTCTTTTAAGGCTATAATGCAATAAAGCTAGGGATGTAGCTTAGTGGAAGAGCATTTGCCTATAACACGCTGAGTTGGACCCCATCACTGAAAACAAGCAAGACAGACCAGTTTATTAGTTAAGAAAAGAAAAAGAGTACAATTCTATCAGTATAAATAGTGAGCCTGCTCATTGCATGTGGTGTTACAAGAACACACTACAAGGGTCCTGTAGCAGTAGTGATGAACAGCAGACCTTCCTCCCCGACACATGAACTGTCTTTGAGAAAACTACCATTTGGCATTTGACAAGATAGACAAGGAGCCTCAAGGTGTTTTAGACAGAGGCAGCCATATCCCACAACAGCAGAAGAAAAGTGTGACTTGAATTATTTGAATAACCATGGAAACTAGAATTGCTAAAAAGTGGTGTAAAGGGGAGTACAACTGGAAATGGAGCTGCAGCGCTGGCGGTTCTTGAAACGGCTCACAGAGCTGCTGAGACCTTGAGCTCTCTGAGCACTCTGTTAGCTTCCTGATGCTGCTGTCCTTTTGATCCTGGGGCAGAGTCAGTCCCCATGACTACTTTCCAGTTTATCCTTCTGCTTATTGGTTGGCATTGTTTATACTCCCTGATTGGACCTGTGCCACATTGACTTAGAGCACTGACTCCCAACTTCCCTAATGCTGCAACCCTTTAAAACAGTTCTCCATATTGTACACCAATCATAAAATTATTTTCATTGCTACTTTATAGGCAAACCTCTATCCAGAAATATTTACAATTCATAATAGTAGCAAAATTACACTTATGAAGTAGCAGTGAAAATAAATTTATGGTTGAGGGCCACCACAGCATGAGGATTCATAACAGTAGCAAAACTACAGTGGTGATAAATAGCGATATTCAGTCATATCTTTGATGTGATGATTTAGAATCTTGAGTATATGCTCAGGAATTATAGAGTTAGACTGTATACTATTTTTGTTTAGAGTTTAAAATATATTTGTTTATTTTGGTGTGTTTGTATGTGGGTGATTATGAGTGTGCCATAACACACATGTGGAAGTCAGAAAACATTTGAAGGAGTTGGTTCTCTCCTTCTACCCTGTGCGTTCTGTCAGTCAGTCACGTTATCACGCGTTGCAAGGACCTTTGCTTGCTGAACTGTCTCATCAGCCCTCAACTGTAGTTCTCAATGTCTTCTCTACTGATTGCTACAATGGATGTGCCTGCTTCCCTTCCTACCAGTGATGTGTAAGGTTCTTCTGCGCAGCTCTCAGCAGTTCCTGTTACTTGTTTTCTTGGTGATCACTGTTTACCTGTGGTAAGATGGAGTCATAGAGAAGTTTTGATCAGTATTCTCCTGATGGAAGCACGTATTGTATTTCTTCCTTTGAGAGCTCTCTTATCAACTCATTAGTCCATTTATTGGTTGTGCTTTGTGTTGTTTTTCTTTTGTTGTTGTTGATTGGCTGGTGTGTGTGCGTGTGTGTGTATATGTGTGTTTTACCTTTTTAGAGATCTTTATTCATCCCTTGTCAGATACATACCTGGAAAAATTTTCCTCCCATTCTTTTTAACTTCATGAACTATAAGACTCTTTTTGAAGCTGACTTGTCTGTCTGTTAACCAAAAAGGGATTAAAGATTTCCTGTTCTTTCTAACAGTTCTAGGCTAAAATTGTTTGGCCAAATAGAGTAACAGTTAGTGCACTGTTAGGGTGGTGGTCGCTATAGTGTGAGGTTCAGAACCTGGCTATTAGCCAAATGCAGGAAGTCAGCTTCCAGACAGTGAGGAAGGAGTTCACACAGGAAGGCTGTCTCCTAGAGTCTAAGGAGGTGAGGAGGGTACCCTTAAAAAAGAGGCAGCATAGTTTGTGGTGTTTGGACCTGAGAAACTTGGTTACTTTCCAGAACTTGATGGCAAGACCCTGAGTAAAGCACATCCTTAAGTCGTAGGACATGGAGAACTGAAGTTGGTAGTGATCCAGAAGCTTCATCTTTACTGGGTAGCTTTCCTAGTGCCTGAAGGTACTATGCATTGGTGTGTGGGGTGTGTGTGTGTGGGGGGGTGTAGGTGTGTGTGTAGGAATGTGTATACTTTTACCCAGATGTGAACCCTATAAACAAGATGTGGCTATTGATGCAGTACTAGCATGAGTGTTACCAGAGTAACCAGCTTCTTCCTGATTGGACTTAAGACCACTTGACAAGGGACTCTATGCCTGATACTGTTAACTGGGCCAAGAATCAATGGTAGGTATTTCATAGGCCCTATGGGAGAATCCACTATTATTCTCTAAGTGGACATATTATTAACCTGCTCCATAAATATCTATCCTTGTGCCCGGTACCCATGCATCAGTGCAGCTCTACAGGAGAGCTGGAGCACAAGAACTAGAGAGAGCAGAGCCTGCTGTGAGCTGGTGTTGTCCGGGTTGCAGGGCCACAGCTCCAGCAGCTGCACTGTGTATGCACAAGATTAGCACAAGGTCAAGCCAGCCAGAATCCTATCATGGATGCGCAAGGGCTCATGAAGTCACACCTGTAGCTGAGGAGCTGTTGTCAGTTGGTGACTGTGGGGAGAGGGAGATTGAGTCATTTTCTTGTACATGCTCCTTCTGTTAGGCTGTCCTGATGGATGGCCTACATCCGCATATGTATTGACAGCAACAAGAGGACAGCACATAAAGTTGAGGAGGAAAAGTGACTGGTGGGGGGAAGGGAGTGAGAGCCAGATGTGATCAAAATTTGTTATATTCCTTTGTGAAATTCATAAACAATGAACAAAGCCCCGTGCATGATGAAAGCACCATTAACACTATGGAGGGTGATGAACCAGAGCTCAAAGAGTGGGGAGACTGTTTTTGTGGAAGAATAGCCTGACATGCTTGAAGACAGCCCAGCAGGTCTAGACTGTCCATGTGCAAGAGCTATCTTGAGGTCGCTAGTGAGAGCCGAGTGATGATTTTTCAGGGCGCACAGTGAGGTAGAAGGTCGTCTTCCTCAAGCTGTAACTGTGCTCCTGACTCTTCTCTGCTGAAAGCATGTTTGCTTTAGTGCAGACACCACGTCTGCAGCCAGAGTTGGGGCTCTGCTCACCATTGCCTACTAGATTATCAACACGTGTAGGAGGGGTGCTCTCTGCAGCACGCGGAGATGACTCACATACACAGAGGAGCTTGAGAGACAGTGGCAAGAGAGGAAGACTTAACTTCATAAATAGAAACTGCTTATTTTAGCGGGGCTAGAATGAAATGAGTCATCTTATTGAATCTCATTTTCAAAAGAAAAATGAATGAAGTCTTAGAGTTCAAAAATAGAAATGTAAATTCAAGACAGATGATGAGCTATGTAGATTAAATAATGTCATGTTAACATATTTGAAGAAAAGTATTAACAAATTGGGATTTTCCCAAGAAACGTAAGCCAGAACATACAAACATGACTATAGAGACCTATGAAACCTGAAAAGAGAACAGACTTTGAATATGGTGTTTTCTGTGCTCTGTGAGAGACCAGGAAAGAATGTCCAGCCTTTCTGGCTGCATGTCAGTGAAGTCATTCGTTACAGTTATACCAGGATCCTCCTTTTGTTTGTATTCTGCCTGGATGGTGCTATAAAAGCAGTTCTTCTAAGAAAAACTAGTTTGATTAGATGAATTCTGGAGTTTATCATAACTAAAGATTCTTTGATTCCAGAATAAAGTCTGTAATTAGACTGAGACCTCTTTAGTTAATTATGGGAATACATACTCTGAATGAGAATCTTAAATTTAACAACAATACCTATGCAGAGGCATAATTCACAGAGTCCCTGAGCTGGTAAATGGTTGTTGCTCACAGAATACCCATCAGCAGATTGTGCACCAAATAACTGACTAATACCCACCATCCATTAATGAACACTAAGATGTCTGAATCTTACAGGGAGACAAGCAATGATGCTGACTTTATCTGGTATGTAAAATCTTGCTTACCGCAAGAGTCCAAGAAATGCTGTCTTCCATTTTGCTTAAAAATAGAAATTATCAGCTGGGCGTGGTAGTGCATGCCTTTAATCCAAGCACTCAGGAGGCTGAGACAAGTGGATCTCCAAAGTTTTTTACCTTGTCTACAAAGCGAGTTCCAGGATAGCCAGGGCTGTTACACAGAGAAACCCTGTCTTGAAAAATCTAAAAAGAGATGTTATCCCTTCATCTGATTATCTAATTGAGAAAAAAAAATGCCGTTTTCCTTAGCATTCTGTTGATATAGTAAATGAACTGTGAAAACTTTTTTAAGATTTATTTTCATTTGTGTGTATTTGTGTGTATGTGTGTATGTATGTAGGTACCTGTGGAGGACAGAAGAGGGTGTAATATGCCCTGGAGTTAATGATTGTTGTGAGTCACCAGATATGGGTGCTGGGAACTGAACTGGATACTTTGAAGGAGCAGCAAGTGAACCACTGAGCCCTCCCTGCAGCCCTTGCTAACCCATCTTTAAGTATACTACTGCACTTGTTTGCTTTGCTGACAGTTGTATATCAAAGATGGACATGTTATACTTGGGAATATTTTAGAGCCTTGGCATCTTCATATGAGTACCAGTTCAGACTGTTTGTGAAAGTGTTCATATAAGTATGTAAATGGTGGGCTGTAGATATTACCTGGATGGAGAGCACTTAAAGTTGCCATTTTCTTACAGATCGTCTTCCACATGTAGAAAGTGTTGAGGCCAGCGCAGGTTTGTTGAGCGGAATCACCTTCGAGTTCTCCAGCTCTGCCTTACTCAGGGAAGCTGAGAGCCCGCTTACACCCAAACTGTGGTGCTTTGCTTTTGCAGCAGTGTCTTGCTGTGTAACCCAGGCTGGCATTCCCATCCATCCTTTGCCTTGGCTTCCTGACCAGAGTCCCAAGTCTTACCCAGCAGTTCAGTGGCATTACACCGTTCCCAATGACTTAACCAGCAGTTACCCAACAGCACTGTTGCTGGAATGACTTCCTGTTCTCCAGTGGAGGATTAGTTGATCACCTCAAGATATCAGCATAACTGCTGTTTCTGTGGCCATTGTCGGCAACCTTTCTATGCCCATTTTTCCTCTCTTCTTTGCTGTTTCTGTGGAAATAAGTAACTCAGGTTAAAGCAATATGTAGTAGATTTTTATTCCCACATGGATAGGCATTAATAACTTTATTAGCCAAAATAAACTCTGGAGTTTTGTTCTTTATGTGTTGCTTAGAAACTCTTAACTATCCTGGGAAATGCCTTAAAATACCTATGTAGCTGTTTCTTAGCCATTGGGAGTCACCCAATTACATTAAAACTTTAGGCTGTTTTATTTCCCTTATTGAGGAAAGCATCAATACTATTAAAGTGGTTCAGGATTCTAGTTTTGAACTTAGTCTCATATATGAAATGAGTCAAGCAAATTATTCATTCAGAAATGTAGCCCCCCTTTTTTCTACTGAGTGACTGTGACTCACCTGGAGTACATACTAAAATAGTTCTTATTCTCTCTGAAAGCTATTTAAATGTTACTTTTCAAAAGAAATAATTTTGTTTACAACTGAGTTAGGGTAACATTGCAACATTTATGTTTAGAGGCAAAATATAGGCAAGTTGAGTTGACTATATTCATCAGTTATTTATAATGAGTAATGTTAATAGCTTATATATTTTCCTGTGTATTCTCCTACCATACTGGCAAACCTTAGTCATTTTGATATATATTAACATTCAGGTTCAAAGGTACATAGCAGTCAAATTAAATAAGCCAGACACAAAAGCACACATACCAAATGATTTGACTGATTTGAGTTACTAAGAGTAGTCATATTCATAGAGACATAATATGCAGTGGTGTTTGTCAGGGCCTAGGGAAGGGACAATAGGGAGTTGTTATTTAGTGAGCTAAAGACGGGTAGAGGTGGTGATTACATACCAATTAAATTTATTTAATACTGAAAACTGCAAATGTTAAAATACAAATTTTATATATGTAAATGTGCAACAATTATTAAGTTAATTTAGTTTCTTTTCCTACTATTTTTATTTTTAAAACAATCTTATTTTACATACCATCCCAGTTCCCTTTCCCTCTTGTCCTCCTGCTCTCCCAGCCTTCTCCCAGCCTGACCTCAATCAACTCATCAGAGAGGGCAAAGCCTCCCATGGAGAGTCAACAAAGTCTGTCACACCACTTGAGACAGGACCAAGGCCCTCCCCCCTGTATCTAGGCTGAGGAAGTTATCCCTCCATAGGGAATGGGCTCCAAAGGAGCCAGTTCATGCACTAGGGATAAATACTGGTTCCACTGCTAGTGGCCCCACAAACTGCCCAAGCCACACAACTGTCACCCACATTCAGAGGGCCTAGTTTGGTCTTATGCAGTTTCCCCAGCTGTCAGTCTGGAGTCAGTGAGCTCCCACTTATTTGGGTCAGCTGTTTCTTTGGATTTCCCCATCATGATTTTGTCCCCTTTGCTCATAATATCGTTCCTCTCTCTCTCTGATTGGACTCCAGGAGCTCAGCCCAGTGCTTAGCTGTGGATCTCTGCATCTGCTTGCATCAGATACTGGATGTAAGTTCTATGATGACAATTTTTTTTTTTTGATTTTTCAAGACAGGGTTTCTCTGTGGCTTTGGAGCCTGTCCTGGAACTAGCTCTTGTAGACCAGGCTGGCCTCGAACTCACAGAGATCCGCCTGCCTC
This sequence comes from Ondatra zibethicus, assembly GCA_004026605.1. Taxonomy (NCBI): domain Eukaryota; kingdom Metazoa; phylum Chordata; class Mammalia; order Rodentia; family Cricetidae; genus Ondatra; species Ondatra zibethicus. The sequence goes on from PVIU01000967.1 coordinate 98,822, forward strand.
TGCCTCCTGAGTGCTGGGATTAAAGGCGTGTGCCACCACTGCCTGGCTTCTATGATGACAATTAAGGTAGTCATCAATCTGATTACAGGGGCAGGGCAGTTAAAGTACCCTTTCCACTATTGCTTAGATTCTTAGCTGGGGTCATCCTTGTGGATTCCTGTGAATTTTCCATTGTTTGGTTTCTTGCTAACCTCATAGCGGCTCCATCTTTCAAGGTATCTCTTTCCTTGTTCTCCCTCTCTGTTCTTTGTAGACAGAAGTTTCTGTCCCATCTGGGCTTGCAGCCATTAAGTTCAAAATAAACACACAGAGTCTTATATTAATTATAAGCTGTTTGACTTATTATCTCAGGCTTATTATTAACTAGCTCTTACAACTTAAATTAACCATAATTCTTATCTATATTTAGCCATGTGACTTCTTATATTTTCTTAGTAATACATTCTCATCTTGTTTCCTCTACATATGGCTAGTGACTGATTCTCTGCCTTTCCTCTTCCCAGAATTCTCCTAGTCTGGTTTCCCCGCCTATACTTCCTTCCTGGCTACTTGTATTAAACCAATATGGGTGACAAATTATAGTGTACAAGAGCATTATCCCACAGCAGTCCTTCACCCAGCTTGACCTTCAAGATCCCTCATGTTCTCCTGCCTGCTCCTCTCCTCATGTCACTACTCCCCTACCATTCTCTCTCCTCACCCATGCTGCCAATTTACTAAGGAGATCTTGTCTACTTCCCCCTCCCTGGTGTGTGTGTGTGTGTGTGTGTGTGTGTGTGTATCCTTCTCTTCAACTGCCAGCTAGGAAGCTTCCTTCTCCAGCCAAAGACATTTAGAAAAGGACCTTTAAATTCAACCATGGTAAAAAGAGCACACTCAAAATAATTCAGTCTTCCAAGGGCCCTAAATTCTGATTGCATTGTATGAAAGACTGAACTGAATCATTAGTAAGTCTAGAAACATAGCCTAGAGGTGGCTTTATAAAAATCCATTTAATTTAAATAAATTATTACTAAGTATGTGCAGTCACTATCCAAAACTTTGGTGAACAGGATAGAATTCATCGGCAGGCCCCTGTGGAGTTTATGATCTTCTAATAAAAAGAAAATGAAGGAATTGCATGAAATAGTGCTGTGTTTGAGAAAGCAGGAAGGGAGCTGTAGATGCTCTGCCAGACCAGGGACTCTAGGATGTGATGGGCGTCCTAGAGGACAGTCACAGCAGAGTCCTGTCTGCTACCTTTTCCCTCTAAAAGATGGGAGGTTGAAAACTTGTTTTGGAGTCTTGGTATAATTGAAGTTAGAATTATTATAAATTATTAAATTATAAACATAATTAACTCTTTATGAGCTCTGAGAAAACATTGCTTTTGATGAAAACAGATGCATAGAAAATAATTATGGCATCCTTGCTTCTAAAATTGCAGGTTTTCTTAATTTCTACATAATTGGATAATTTTGGCAAATTTGATTGTGATTGTATAAATCACAAGCTTTCTAATGTAACTTTAAATAAACTATTTAAATAAAGAAGAAATGTTTAAACTTTTCTTCTTTGAAATTAAGGCCCTACACTTATTCAGAAAAATAATGGACCATATGGTATTTTGAGTGCACAGAGAACTAGTTACTAGTGACATCTAAAGGAAAAGGAAGAAAAAGAGAAATATAGCAAGCTTATACATTCATAACAGTACTCTGTCCATTTTCTATAAATCAGAGTGGGCAAGAAAAATGTCTGTGTTTTATATTTTCTAGAACGAGCTTAAAGAATTCTGGCAACGAGAAGGGCGATAGGAGCCCTAAGCTTTAGTTATTAAGGACTTTAGTGGTTAAGGATGTTTTGTCAATCTGGAAAAGTCTGAGGGCGATCCTGGCTGTGTTGATGAAAGAAAAGCTTTAAAAAATTATCATCATCATCATTGGATTTTTTCCATTGAGCCAGGCCATTCTTTGAAGAAATGCTAAGGGAAAAAAAATTATTGTAGATTTATTTTATTCTTTTGGTATGTTTTTAACCTTATGAAATAATGACTATGGAGATCATCTTTCTTACTAAAACTAAAAACCACACTTTCCAAAGTCAGTCCTATTAGGAGAATCTCCTGCTGAAAAGAATACAGAAATTTCCTTTAACTTTACATATCATGGTAACTCCTGCCAGAATTTTTGACTCTGGGAAGTACTACTTGGCATTCAAGAAGAAATATGAACCTTTCTATTTGTTCACAAAAACAGATCTGGGTGTCCAGGCTGGTTTTATGTCAACTTGACACAAGCTGAAGTCATCTGAGAGGAGGAAACCTCAATTGAGAAAATGCCTCCATAAGAGCAAGCTGTATGTAAGCCTATAGGGTATTTTCTTAATTAGTGATTGATGGTGGAGGTCCCAGCCCATTTGTGGGTGGGGCTATCCCAGGGCTGGTGGTCCTTGGTTCTATAAGAACCAAGGTTGCTTTGGGTCACAGTATTTCATCACAGCAATAGTAACCCTAACTAAGACACTAGGATAAGAGTGGGGTATGCAGAAAATATCAATATAGAAGTAGAAAAGAACTGCCATGAATTGCATGCTTGCTGGCGTGGAGGCCAGAGGTCTACACTGGTGTCTTCCTCAGCTGCTCTCCAACTACTTTGTAAGACAGGCTACCTCATGGAACCTAGAGCTCACTGATTGGGCTATGTTGGCTGGCTCCTGAGCTCGAGAAGGCCTCCTCTCTCTGCCTCCCAGCACTGGGATCACAGATACTCTGTGTATGGTTCTTTTTACACGAGTTCTGGGCCCTGAAACCAAGGCCACAGCAAGCATCCACTGAGCCATCACCAACCCTCCTGGAATGAGCTTATATAATCTGATTCTTATCCCCTGTATCACTGTTCCAGGAAACATCACTCCTGGTTTCTCTCTTTGTGTAACATCATTTGATGGAATGTTGGGTTTTTGATGCTTTTTGACCTTCCTAAATTCATGGAGATAGGCAAAAAACATTGTTTCAACAACCGACTTAGGATTCATCTTTTTGAAATCTGTGTGCTTTGAGGCAGTCCTCATTCTGTAGCACAGTCTGGTCTAGGACTCACTAGGTAGCCCAGACTGGCCTCAAACTCACATCCGTCCTCTTGTCTCGGTCTCCCAAATGCTGGGATTATAGACACAGTCATCTCATGATATGAATGTGAGTCGAATTCAAGATTCATATTAAATATTTCCATTTGCCTTTTACCATGCCAGCAAACATTATGTGTGACTTCATCTCAAGCCTGTTCCACTGTCCAGAGACATATGATGTATGATGCCCCATGACTGAAGAGTTAAGACAACATAAATGTCATTTGTGTTACAAGTACCCCCAAAATGACAAAATAATCCAGTTTGATGGTGAAGATATGAGTGTAATGTGTTCTTTCTGTCAGACTCACAGCATCACAGAATCCTCTCATCCCGAACCTTCCAGTAGCAGTTGAAGATGCTGATTGACTTTTAGAGACTTCAGTTGTAATCACATACAGTTTTTATTTTTTATCTTTAAAGATAGATCTTTTAAAGAGTTCCTTTTGACTTTCCCTTATGTTTCCTTCTGTTTTGTCCTTTAGCATGTTTCGGAAATCCCTTTGCTGTTTTAGTGAGATGCCAGCCGTTCTTAAACATTTTTAGTCACAGTTTGTTGCAGTTCTTCACCTTAATACCCAGGCTTCAATCATCGGGCACTTGCCAGGACACATAAAACATTTTTGCTAAATGCACATTCTTTCCTGTGGATATAAAATTTGCCCTAAGTCTCTTTGCTGTCCTGAAGGATAGATAACTCATTCTTGAGAGACTTGGGCCCTGCTTCAAAGCCTAGCCCTACTGTGGAATTAGGTATGCCCAGAATCATGCGGAAGGCTTAAAAACAAGGTCAGGGAAGTAATGGAGTGCTTCTGGAAAAGTTGATGCTTAAGGAAGTAGTAGCAATCACAAGGAGGGTCAAAGTAGAGAAATATCTCTGAGGCAGGAGGAATAGCATATTCCTTATGAAGGTGGAACATACCCAGATGAGAGAAGGCAGACAAGGTATGATGAGAACAAGGGTCAAGGGAGAATGACTGAAAACAAGACTACAACTTCTGTACTGCTTATGTTACAAATGCCATTATAGCCATATGAATCACTTCATATTTAGTGCAGTGGTAGAGCGCATGTTTAGCATGCATGACAGGAACCTACAAACAGAGCTGGGGCTGTGGCATACTTCATAAGGACACCCACTAGGTGACTCCTACACTTGGCCTTTCCTTACCTCACAGTGAAAATTTTTAAATTTTTTTTCAGGGGCCAGCAAGATGGCCACACAAGTAAAAACACTTGCTACATAAGCCTGGAAGCCTTATTCAGTCCTTGGAACCTGTAAGGTGGAAGAGAGGACCAACTCCACAAGGTTGTTTTCTGACCTCTACATAGGTGCCACATCATATGCACACCCCTCACCCCAGCTTTGTCAATAGAGTTGAGAGAATCTGGGTTCAGTTCCCCCACTTAACATCAAGGCAAGGCCTGAGCTTTTTGGTATAGTACTTGCTAGCATGCACATGGTCCTGTGTTACCTCAGTGCTGCAGGAAACAAAGCAATTAAGAATACGCATGTTTCAGATGTTACCTGAAGGAAGAGGGGATCACTGAAGGATTTTAAGTGGAGAAATAGCCCGAGCAGTAAGAGTAAGAGTGTGTCTGCAGACTTTGTGGCAGCATGATGCTAGGGTGGCCGGCAGCTTTGGCAAGCAAGTGGCAATGCCTTTCATTTATATGTCGAAGAATATAAGAGATAAAAATGAGATAACAAATTTCATTTCTGACCATATTAGGTTCAGAGTATCTTTTGATTTTATTACCTTTGCTCAGAAGGTCTCAGAAGAGAGATACAAATTTGTCAGTGAGTGGTTTGAAGTCATGAGATACAAATGAGCTAGTCTTAAAGAAAATAGGCTAAGAATAAAAGTTCAGATCCTGAAAGACTTAACGTCTACAGGACAGGGAAAAGAAAAGAAGATAACATTTAGGGGAAGATGTAGCCCTCCTTTACCTCCTCCTGTGACTCTCAGGAGTGGAGGAAAATAATGGTATAAGAGAGGTAAAAGACAGAAGGCTAGGGATTTAGTTCAGAAATGGGGCATTGTGTGTTATGCTCAAGGCTATGGGTCCAGTTTCCCAGGACCACAAGAAAATACAAATGTAGCAGACAAAGATAGAAGTATTTGTATCTTATTACAAAGAGCTACCTTCTTCGCTTTATAATGCCCCTACAAATAAAATACAAAAACAGGGACATTTATCAATACAGTGAAAAATAAATAGCTCTTAAATGTTTAGCTGTTTCTTCATTCTGATTGAAAAGAAAATGAAAACTGCACTACAATGAAATATTTTCATCTTTCAGATTGAAAGTTAGGTGCTGATGAGAATATGTATGAGTATAAACACGGAGCTCATTTGGTAATGTCAGAACCATGGCTTCTGTTTCATCCAGCAGTTCTACATCTGCTTATTTATCCTGTAGATGGAATACTGTATATTGTAACAGCTAGATGTATCAATAGATGAGTTGCCAAATGAACTATAGAAATCAAGGCATCTCTGTATGGCCAAGAAAAGAGCTTTAAGACTGTTAAGGTGCAGACACTATATAGTTTTTAAAGAGTATATAATTGCTGCAATATTTGTAAAATATCTCTGAAAGGGTTTATAAGTGTAAGAATGACTTCAGAAGGCTAGAGAGATGGATCAGCAGTTAGAGCACTGACTGCCCTTCAGAAGACCTGGGTTCAGTTCCCAGGGCTGTATGGTGGCTCATGACAAGCTCCAGTTCCAGGAGATCTGATAACCTCTTCTGGCTTCCATGGACGGTCACATATATGTGGTATACAGTCAAACACATGCAAACACATATATACATAATTTTTTAATCTAAAAGGAGTGCTTTTTTGGAGATCACATATATACATACTCACATATACACGTGTACATATACACGCATACATATGTGGAAAGAGAAAGCATGTATGTTCTGTGGACCAGATTATAAATATGTTTCCTGACCAGTTAACTTTCTCTGCTCAATTTCATCATAAATGATCCAGATAAACAAGGCTTCCCAGACTGCTGACATTTGAACTGGTGACATTTGATCCTCGAGGCAGTGACAGGGACATGAAACCCTGCCCCTTCTCTTTTCCTTGTAAGATCTTGAACTACCTCTCCTCATTCTTTAGTATGCCATAACATTTGGAGATTTTAATGTACTTTTTATTTCATGGTCCTGATAGCTTAAAGAAATTGGGGTGGATAGGGTGGTACGTGAGACAGCATAGATGATACAGATGACATAAAATGATGGACAAGAGACTCTCTGAGCTAGAGCCCCTAGAGAAAGCTGATAAGAATGGCAGCAGTGCTGTTCTCAGCATGCCTGGCGTCCCCAAGAAGGACTGTGCAAACAGTCACAACAGTTGTTTACAGATGCTGCTCTCAGGTAGTTAGCTATTAACACAAACAAACCAAAACAACAGCAACAACAACAAAAAAACAAACAAACAAACCTGGAGCTAAGGAAAGCTTTTTTACCTTTCAAAAAAGATGAATATATCTTTGTTCTGTGTGTCTGAGTGTTTTACTGTATGTGTGAGTGTGCTTGCGAATGCCTGCCGTCTCACCAATCCCCTTTAATCCCTGGCCCTGTGCATCCTGCACCCTCCGTTCTATAATACCCCAATAAGAAACAACTCAGGCTAAAGCAGTGCCACCAAAACAATTAGGTCCGGGTCTGGGAAGGGTCCTCGGCTTTTCAAGTCACTCTGAGTCAGACTGATGATGATAAAGCCCACGGTTACTAAATACCTCTGCAGCGCACGTCTCCTGACTTTCTCATCCTCCTGGGAACTGAGGGTGTTGGAGGAGAGCAAAAGCCGAAGAAAAGATAATGTTGGGGTGAACATGACTCATTCCTTTCCCAGGGGCCTAAGCAGGATGCAAACACTTTGTGTCAAGCTTCTAGGAGTTTCCATCCTGTTCAGAAGACATTTCAATTCCCTGAGCATATTTTGTTTGAGAAGTTATTTTAAAACTTTACAAGCTGACTACTCATAATAAGTCATCTTTAATCCTGCAGCAACCACAAAATATTAACATCTTTACATCTAAATATAATAATCAAACTAAAAACATTACAGGAAAGAAGAAATTGAGAGTGGGAAGAAGACCCTGAATTGTAAGGTCCTGGTGTCATGTTCAAAAATCTGAATCTAAATGGACTTTGTCACACAGAACCTGTTATAGGAAATGCCTAATAACTACGGGCATAGTCTGCAGATGGGTGTGAACTGTCAGGCTGCGGAGGCCATTTCCATGTAGCTCATTGGACTGCTAGTCCCTTTGCATGTTTTGAATGATCCAGACCGTAAACATAGACACTCCAGTGAAATGAATGAGTCCACTACATGGGAAATCTGCAACTAAACTGAAAAGCTTCACCTAGCATCGTTATTTTCATCACCGCAGCACTGATCTAGGACAGTCGTGTGGCAGATGGCTAGTCTGCCCTGCCACTTGTAGACTTTTCTTTCCAAACCTCTGTGACCTTAATGTTTGATCCTGGCAGGATTTACGTCATTGATCCATATCACTTGAGTGTGATGTCAGTGTGTGGGTGTTGCGTTCAGAAGACACAGTTAACCTGATGCACTGCAGTAAACCTTGAGTGCCCTTAGGATGACTCACCACTGTTCACACAGACCTACACTAAAAGTGGTGTGTTCACAGCGTCTGCATGCTCATGTCGATAGCACAGTATCTCTAGACTCTTGACAGGAACACTAGAAATAGCTTGTTTAGAGACAGTCACTTGGTAAACACATAACCTGATTCAGGTTTTCTATGTCTATGTAGTTCAACTTAGTGCTGACGGTAGAGTCTAACTAGATTGTTATGTTTCCTGAGGGGAGTTGATTGCCTATTGCCCTAGATAGGGCACTAATAATAGATCAGAAAGACAACAACATACTAGTGCAGCTTTGGAAACCAGTGTGTTTATTTGGCTTACCTAAGGAACAGGGGTCATAGTTACCTACCAGGAGCAAGCTGACTTACAGAAAGCTATCACAGGTGATGAGCTCAAGGAAGCTGCTCAATGGGGGTCCCACTTTTAGTTGGCCTTTCATATCCCATACATTCTAGAGTTCCCTCAGTCTCCCTGCCAGGCTTACTGCCAGTGGGAGTGGGGTGAACTCCCAAGCTATGGTCTGCTGACCTTCCCTCTCCACCTTAGGGATATAGTAACAACTTCCATAGACCATACCACTGCTATAGACCCAGCTGTCTCTGTAGTTGTTTGCTTATTTTGTTGCCATGACTGTAGGCCAAGGTTAACTGAAGGCCTCTGATGATGTCAAGCTCTGGAGTTATATATGGTTAGTCCTTTATATTTATTCTATTTAAATATTGCACTTAGATCTAGGTACATAGAAAAATCTAATCATGCATGTTTCCAATCACTTATACATAGATAAATGAAATTATCCATAAGTCTATATCATACATAGGCCACTAATTTATGTATTTTACATTATCTAAATTTTAAAATGGGTAAGTTTCCAGGGAAGAGAAAAACCTCTAAAAATTGAGGTGTAAGTAATAGCCTTGATCTTTCATTCTCTGCTGTAACTTCCTGCTTCATCCCTTCCTAAGTGATAATCGCCAGCTGGTGAAATTCCTGGGCCATCAGCAGTGCTAATTGCTTGTTTCATGTGAATGAGTGTTGCCAAGTGTTCTTACTTAGTAAGTAAGTATTTCCTATTACTAATAAGATAGTCCTGTACTCCAGTTTGTCGAGACATTCCAGGTTTGTGCCATTTTGCTATCTAATTGGCTTGACATTTGTCTCAGATTTATTATTTATTATTATAATGTGATCGACCACCATTTTGCAGTTCCAGTTTCTTACTTAATCTCCGTTAGCGAGTAGTTCTCCATCTCTGGAGTTTTTAAGTATTAAACAGAAAGTCAAAGACATCAGCTTTCCTTGATGTCCTCAGTCTGTACTGTGTTACTGATGCCCTGTGTTAGACTGAGGAGTGTGTGCAGAAGCATATTTCTTAGTTGTTGAGTCTGCATCAGATGAAAGCTTCTTGCTGTATCAGAACGAGGAAGAAAGCATCACACAGAAAGAGGCAAGAGGCCTGCTAGCTTAACTCATGCCTCTCTCTCATCTTTCTATAAAGCAGCTCCCTAGCTCTGCTGACCTCATCCCAGTTACCTCCTACGGGCCCACCTCCTCACTTTATCTGCATGAGCATAGTTAGGGGATTAAGTTTCTAACATGAATTTGGGAAACACATTGAAATAAAGCACTTAGATATAAAAGACCAGGACATAAGTTCTTTGCTGGTGGTGATAGTGAGACTGTGTACTGCTGTTGCCTCTGCTAGATACTCGATGTCACCAGACCTCCAGTTGGAGGCTGTCTGGGAAATGTGTTAGGTGACTGTAAATTGCATGCATGCAATAAAAATCTAAATATTCTTGCTAAAACCTGTATTTTTAAAAGGAAGAATTTTTATTTATTGTATAACTCTACAACTTTATCATTTGGCAATGCTTTTTCTTTTTTTTTTATTTTCCATTCAAAAATTTACACTTCCTCCCTTTCTCCCATTCCCCACCCGTTCCCCTACTAACTCTCCTCCCTCCCCCTCCATCCTTAAGAGAGGGCAGGGTACCCTACCCTGTGGGAAGTCCAAGGCCCTCCCCCTTCCATCCCAGCCTAGGAAGGCGTGCATCCAAATAGACTAGGGTCCCCAAAAGCCAATACATGCAAAAGAGACAGGTCCCAGTGCCATTATCGATGGCTTCTCAGTCTGCCCCCATTGGCAGCCACATTCAGAGAGTCCGGTTTGATCACATGCTCGTTCAGTCCCGGTCCAGCTGGATTTGGTGAGCTCCCATTAGATCAAGCACACTGTCTCAGTGGGTGGACCAACCCCCTGCGGTCCTGATATCTTTGCTCATCTTCTTCCTCCTTCTGCTCTTCAACTGGAACTTGGGAGCTCAGTCCATTGCTCTGATGTGGATGTGGGTCTCTGTCTCTATCTCCATCCATCGAATGAAATTTCTATGGTGATATTCAAGATATTTATCAGTGTGACTATGGGACAAGGTCAGTTCAGGCACCCTCTCTTCTACTGCCCAAGGACCTAGTTGGGGACATCTCCATGGACACCTGGGATCCCCTCTAGAGCAAAGTCTCTTGGCAACCCTAAAATGGCTCCCTTAATGTAGATATCTTCTTCCCTGCTCCAATATCTGCCCTTCCTCCATCTCCACCCTCCCACTCCCTCAAGCTCTCCCCAGTCCTTCCCTTCTCCCTTCTCCTTCCCCCGTCCCCTTCCCCAACCCATCCCTACCCCTACACCCCACCTCAGTGCTCCCAACTTTTGCCCAACAATCTTGTTTGCTTCTAATTTCCAGGAGGATCTATATATGGTTTTTTTTGGATTCACCTTGCTATTTGGCTTCTCTAGGCTTACACCTGTCAGAATGGCTAAATTCAAAAACACCAATGATAGCCTGTGCTGGAGAGGATGTGGAGTAAGGGGAACACTCATCCATTGCTGGTGGGAATGCAAACTTGTGCAGCCACTTTGGAAATCAGTGTGGCGGTTTCTCAGGAAATTGGGAATCAACCTACCTCAGGATCCAGCAATACCACTCTTGGGAATATACCCAAGAGATGCCCAATCATACTACAAAAGCATTTGTTCAACTATGTTCATAGCAGCATTATTTGTAATAACCAGAACCTGGAAACAGCCTAGGTGCCCCTCAATGGAAGAATGGATAAAGAAAGTGTGGAATATATACACATTAGAGTACTACTCAGCGGCAAAAAACAATGACATCTTGAATTTTGCATGCAAATGGATGGAAATAGATAATACTATCCTTAGTGAGATAACCCAGACCCAAAAAGATCAATATGCTATGTACTCACTCATTAGTGGACTCTAGCCATAAACAAAGGCACTGCTTTTTCTTTTATAGCACCAGTGAACTAAGAAAATGATGTCTAAATTAATGAAACGTTCACAAGAATTATAACTGGAAAATTCAGTGAAATCCATTTTTAAAAAAATCTGAAGATGTCATAGTACTTGTGATTGTGGGGAAACATTCAGACTGATATTTATTTCAGTAAGATAAAATGGAAATACTCTCCAGAAAGCAGAATTTATTCCAAGCTTATCAGGCAATACCTCAGAAACAGTTTTCATAATATGAACATAATCTTAAAACTGTTATTAAAAAGCCTGTTGAAGATATTAGCCACATTATATTTATCAATATATGATATAGCATACAAAGACTATATTGAAAGAATTTTTTTAATATAAGGAATTAAATGGATAAATAGTTAATAAATTATAAGAAGTCATGTAGGGTTGTTTGGCCTCCCCAACCCCAAGATACAGGAGAATGTATTTGTTTACTCTAGATGGATTGCTCATAACAGATTAAAGAAATTATTCCACCCAGTTCTTGCTTTTGGGGGCCTACAGGAACATGGGTAATTGAAATACAGTTATGTCACCAAAAAGCACAGCCTAGAGTAGCCAATAACTCATGAAAACTGCATCCCAGGAGCAGGAGTTCCTGTTGCTCACTGTCTCCACTGGAGAGTGCACCCTCTACTGCCCTCTTCACTGCTATCATAAGCTTGGGGAGGGGCCTCCTTTCTCCTCCCAGCAAGAAGTGTTTGGCTCAGGAGGAAGTAACTACAACCCTACCCCTTTTTCTGGCACTTAATTTTTTTTCACTCCCCTTTGATGATGTTCCATGAGCCTTGTTGGGAATGATGTAATGTCTCATCATCTTCTCTGTGTCTGCCTGAGCCTGGACCACAGTACCACAGCAACAGTCACTCATTTTTATGAGCTTGACTGGTTGTCTCTAATAAACCCATCGTAAAAATGAAGTTTGCCTGCATGAATAACTGAGGCCGACAGCAGCAGTAATCTGCAGACTTAAACATTTAGAAGGTCGTTTGGCAGGCACATGATGTCCATTTAACAGAACAGGAGCAGTTACTTCTGTATTGGGACCTATGACTTGCTTAGTCATAGACTTCGCCCTGACTAAGAGTACCAGATGTGGGTTTACTGCTGTGGGCAGTCCTTAAATAAAAGGAAAACAGTTGCATTTATAACTATTGTCCTGCCACTGTTACACTGATTGGTAAATTTTGCCAGGCTTGTTTATGTGTACAGAATGAAGAGTCCCATACCAAGCAGGACTGTCACTTGTAATTATACTGAGCAGACTGTGCCATGCTTTCAGCGCTATGAAAGCCAGTCAGCTCTGTCCAAGCTTGCTTTCCCATGTAGACCACAGCATGTGGTGTCATCAGCAGCAGAGTCTTACCATCTGGTTCTGGTGTGCAATCAGCACCAGTGACAGTAGGCATAGTTTATGGGTCTCAGAAACCTCCCTGGCCAACAGCTCATAGGGAGGAGCTCACCTATGGCACTAAAAAATATTCAACAACCTTATGACTTCTAGGAATGCTCTTTCTCTGCCTACTGTAGAGTGTTGTATATATTTAAACTCTTTAATTGCTGTTTTCTGTTTTCTAGATGCCTGTTCAGTTCTATAAGAGACTCAAAGGTTAGCAAGACAAAATGAAACCTTTCTCACAGAGGAAGGGGAGGATCTCTGAAGGCCCATTGCTGTTTGTTCTAGGCTAGTTCCAGTGGATCCTGGATAGCTAAAGGAGTATTGAAAAGAAAAGTTAATAAAATCTAGTAAAAAATGAAAACATCCACCACCCATATCAAATGTTTCCATAAAAGAATAATATTGTATACAAAGGCATTATCTTAGTTTCTCTTCTTGTTGCTCTCAGGAAATACTCTGACAAAACCAACATAGGAGGGAAAAGGTTACTTTACTCATAGTTTAAGGTTACTGTCTACTTAGGGTTTTTATTGCTGTGCAGAGACACCGTGACCACAGCAGTTCTTATAAGGAAAGCACTTAATCGGGGCTGGCTTATAGTTAGAGGTTCAATCCGTTATCATCATGGTGGTGTGCAGCCAGACTGGTGCTGGAGCTGAGAGTCATACATTTGCAGACAACAGGAAGTTGACTGACTGTCACACTGAGGGAAGTTTGAGCAAACAAGACCTCAAAGCCCACCCCTACAGTGACACACTTCTTCCAACAAGGCCATACCTCCTAATCGTGCCACTTCCTTTGGTGGCAGTTTATAGGGAAGTCACATCAGGGCCTCAAGGTAGCTGAATGCTTTGTATCCATAGTAAAGAAATAGAGAGCAAAGAATGCTCGTGTTCAGCTCATTTTGTCCAGTTTGTACAGTCCAGGACCACCACCCAGAGAATGGTCCCAGCCAGAGTAGGCAGGTCTTCTCAGCTCAGTTCACTTAATGCCCAGTGGCCTGTCTCCCAAGTAATCCTAGATCTCATCAAGGTGACAGTTGATATTGAACACCCTAGACATGGAAGGGAGACATGATATCTAGCCCTTCATAATCCAGTCATTTTCTATTAGCCCTTTGGCTTCCTCATCTTGAGATGCTGATGCTGCTACAGGGTCAATTATCTGTTCACTCCAGGCTTAGGTACCACCAGCAAATCAAA